>WBMW01000255.1:403886-470544 GCA_013396635.1 Penelope pileata
AAACTCGAACCATTTCTGAAAGATACTGTATGATGGGTTTGTTTGCAATAACAAGAGATCACACATAGGGGTACAGACTGGCATTTCCGTACTTTAACTGAGGACACATATCCATCTTCTAGTAGGAGTGCAAATGACAGGAAGATCTCAGTATGATAACATCAGTAGGAAAACAAAACTTAATTTCTAGTTATTTCTTTTAACCTGAACATGATTATGGGACAAAATACAACAAAACCTGAATCTGACACTCTCTCTAGCACCACACCCAAAAGGCCATTCTGAGTAACAAGCTATTTGAAGTACCCACTAGGTTTCCAGCACAATTTTATTTGACCTTTTAATGAAAGAATAAGGTGTATAGGGCAAAGTACTTCAGCTGATCACCTGGGTGACTGCTTAAAGCAGCCCTCCGTACAACCTAACCTGCCTATTGTCCACAGCGTAATGTTAAGCTCTGTCTCACACTAACGTATGCCTCAAGTGCTTTCTGTGATTTTGAAGTTTGTCTTTTAGCCCAGTCTGACTGTGTAGCTTTTTCACTGCACACACAAAGTAAGGTGCTCCAAATACCTCATAAGGAAATCAGGTACCCCCAGGTATTCAAATAATCATCATCATCACCATCATCATCATCCTTTTTGATGAAAACTTACACATTTCTTTTTACAGAAGATTATGGAAATGCAGAAAGTTCTTTATTTTCCAAAGATAACACTTGATCTTGCTGGAAGCCATAGTTGTTCCCCTTTTGTTATGCAAAATTATTAGGAATGTAATAAATATTTCTGCGGTTCTTACCATAATTCAGTCAAGGAGGGCTTTGTGTGTATGTGAGCACATATGTGTGTGTGAGTTTATTACATATAAGTACAATGACACCTCATAATAACAATTAAAAAAACATTTAGCCAAAGAATCGACAAGATTCCCAGTGCTAGGAAACACGTCACTCCTGTTGCTAGACACTATGTGTGTACTACACATAATGTGTGTTTATGGGGGGTTCATTTGAATAAACATTGGTGGAGCCACGTGGCCAAGTAAACCTTACACCAGTGAAAACCAGGAATCTGGGACTGCTCCCCTCAGGGAAACCAATGCACAGCAAGGCAGAAAATTGGGAGATTCATATCAGAAGGGCTCTGCTGATCCAAACTGAGATGCTAATCTAGGCCCCTCTGAAGCATATTCCTTTCCCTCTGATCTCTTGTGCTCACTCCCAAAGTAAGTGTGCTGTCATTGTTGTATTAATTTATTCATTAGCAGCAGTAAGTTTCACTGGCTGAACTGAAAGCCTCATTACATTCACACCAATCCATCTCCATACCCATGTTTGTCTTTTGAGCTTGGGTTGTTTAAAGTAATGATTCCCACAGTGGGAAACAGGGAAAACCTAAAAGGACCAGACTTCTAAGGTCCTTGTTGTGCTATAAGTCTCTGTCTGAGAGTTAATCTTAGCAGGATGAATTTCATTTAACATCTAGCCATGCCACTGCTGCCAAATCAGGTATGTACGTATACAAATTCAAGTGAAGAAAATGTGGGAGAACGTTCTACATGTGACTCATCTATCATGCATAATTAGAGGTACTGAGCTAATAAATGTTACTTGAAAGACGCAAAATAACTATAAAAACATTTTTTAAACCTTCAGTTGAGAATAGTTACTAAAAAAAAAGAAGAAGAAGAAGTGGGAGGAGGGGAAAATACTCTGTTGTTCATTTTAAGCTCCTGGGAAAAAAAAAAAAAAGAAAAAAAAAGAAATTCATTCACCTCCACCTGTTTTCAGTCTCTTTGTTGCAGCATCTCAGGTCAGCATCCTCTTTCCCTCAGAGGGGAGCCCAGGAGATTCATCAGGAGATCTTCTGCCTAAAGGCTGTCCCGCGAGATGGATAAGCTGTGTCAGCTCCCATGTGTGATATGCAGTCATACGGTATCACTGATTTCTTCCTCTGCATGACATCTTGTGCTGCTGAGACCAGGCACAGGTGGCCAGCAACTCAAGAAGAAGAAAAAAGCACATAGAATTTTGCCTCAAGCAGCCTAGAACATGCTGTTGTTTTGTTTGTTGTTTTTTTTAATTAAAGAATTCAACCCTAACTGCCAATTAAAAGGAATTGCAGAAACAGTTTGTTAATTATTTAAAGAATACAATTACGTTGCTCACTCTGACTCTTGAGCTTTCTTTAAGAGGATCCAACAGGTCCTCAAAGTGTGCCACAGGGACCATCAAGAAAAGTACATTTAAAACAAATTTCATCAGAGCTTGGGGCCAGGAGACCGCAGGTTTGTTCTGAGTGACTTGAAAAGACAGAGAGCCATGCCAGGAGGGAGACCCGGAGTTCACCTACCAACCCATGCACCTGCCAAGAATAATAGAAATAATAACAAAAATAAAAATGCAAAACCATGAAAGTTAGCACCGTGTTGACAGGGCTTCGGTAAAATTTCAAACACAGGGGCTCTATCACTAAGTCTTCCCACTGAGCAACATTTACAGTTATTACTTTCTTGCTGCTGGCAGCGAGCCTTTATAGACGTTTTGAGAATACATCCAATATAGGAAGTGGCCTGTTGTTTTTTCTTTCTTCCAGCTACATTATTGATATTTCAGGAGAGTAATTGAACTTCTCAGCACTAACTTGTTTTCTCCGTGAACTACCGTCCCCTGTAGATACACATGTTTTCAGGGCATATGCTAAAGTAACTGTAAATCCTACGCCTAAACGGCACTTGTATTTTATCAGCCTTTGTTGGGAAAAAAAAGAATGGTATCAAAGCTGTAAAACATCTGACAGCATTTAAACTGTACTAGGTTTCATCTCTTTCTCACACATTCACACACACTCGCGCACATGTAATTAAAGCCTTTCTTAAAAAAAAGTTCAAAACTCTCATTATAGTCACCAGAACTTCGTCCCACTCCATCAGGTCAGTTGTTTTCCTCTTTTTTCTATGAACATGGAGTGCCAAAAGCAACATTAATACTCAAGCAGCGATTCATAATAAGGAAACTAAACTGGATAATGCAAAATAATGCTGTAGTGGAAAGCACATCCCAGAGGACCACAGACAGAGATGGATCCAGTCTCAGCGCATGGCACCGGGCAAGCCTCTTGTGCTGTTTTGGACTTTTTGGGTGCAAGACAGGATCGATGTCTCATACCTGCCCCCTTGGGTCTTGGTTTCTGAAGGCATTCAGGCTGACAATGCAGCATATACCCAGGCAGGACAGGCAGGGGACAAAGGTCCAAGGCAAGGATGTACAAGCAGCTAGCTTCCTGCTCCAACCACTGTGTATTAGAAGTGGAAGAGTTAGAGTAGTGTCCCTATCACTAGGCAGAGAATAGAAATATTTTCCTTGGAAGCTCACATGGAAAATTAAGAGTGGGTTTCTCCTGGAAAAGAAATGTTTGAAACTTTCTGGTTAGGTCAATCTGTGATGTGTTGCAGCTGAGGTGCAGCAGGATGCAGTGTAACCACATGGTGCCCTAATTTCAAACCTCTTCGTGGACCCAGAGTCCCCGACTGCAGATGTGGTGACAAGGAACCCTGCCTTGCAGCAAATGAACAGACTACAGGTGGCACAGGAACAAGACATTGTTCAAGGAACGCATGTCTTGGCTGGATCACCCCCACAAGGCACATTATGGGCTATCCACACACAGTGTCTTCAGCCTCAATCTCTGCAGAGTCCTGATAGTAGGCAGACTGTCAACAGAAGGGAACAAACACGAAGCGGAGTGCTTGGCATCTGCCAGGCTATGCCGTACTCTGTAATCCCTTATTTACACACTCCACATTATCTCTGCTCCCAGCTTCCCATAGCTTTCAGCAAAAGACAACTGATATCATTGTAAGTTTAAGACTGCTGCTTGGTAATGGCATTTTTACTTAGTTCATTCCATTTAAGTCATCTTGCTTCTGTTTAAAAATAAAATTCATCTTCAGTGAAGAGACCACAGAAGTGGTCCTCAGGCAATCCAACTAGATATTGCAGGTCAGGCCACTGCCAAAGGAGAATTGTAGTATTGAACCATCCTACCAAGCAAGATAATTGTGAGGAATGATTAAGTAATATATTCATGTCACTATGTCAAATCCATGCTTTTAAATAAATGTCATGATTTCTGCAAATCAAAAACCCTGACAGCTTCCATTGGATATTCCTATACCCATTTTTTAGGTGTCCTATTCAAAAAAAAAAAAAAAAAAGGCACGCACAAAAATAAAAACTTTCAGAAATCTTGGCCATAAAGTATAATACAAACGCTCTGATTGTTATCTGTTGATCTTTTTAAAGGATTAATTTTGAGGTTGCTTTCTGTGAAATCTTTATGGACTAGTGCTAAGCATTTATGGAAAACAAATATTCAAAATGAAATGCACCAAAAACCTTTACAGATCTTTTTTTCCAATTTTTCAATCTACATATGCAAAGGAAGAGTTTGCACACTGGTCCGTTCCTGAACTCATCTGCCCAAGTCACAGTTCAGCAGAAAAGTCAATAAAATAAATCAAAGAGAAAGAGATAGCAGAAACATTTTAACAGAAAACATAAGAACATTCTGAACCATTCCTGGACTTACCGTGAGCAGATAAGGAGGCTAAATCCTTTAAATAAATTATTCATTCTGAATTACACATTCACCTGCTGGAGAAATCTACTGTGATCGGTAATCTCTTTCCTTGAAGTAAATTAGCATGTTGCTAAGTGGGTTTCCTCTGCAGTGAAGGTCTGACCTTGCATGTGCCGAGGATTGTGGCAGTCAAAGAAAAGCTAGGTTAAGTGTTGTAATTTACTCAACCAGTCTCTTAAGCACCTGCCAGGAAGCATAAATGCAGAAAACACAAGCAGATTTTCCTGCAAAAACAAACAAACAAACAAATGTTCAAGGAGAATATATAAATGTAAGAAGCTAGGAATATGAAGTCCCATCTCCATCCTGGACACCAAGAGCAAGGGACATGAAGCCTGCCTGAATCCCCCCTAAATATTGAGGGCTTCATGATGATAGTCCTCAAGACTCAGTGTCCCCGGAGTTCAGCTCAGGAGAGTCCTTGCACCTGCACCCCTTCTTGCCCCCCCTTCCCGTCCCCAGCAGGTCCTACCCACCTGGCTGGCATGCTGCAAACATACCAGGAGCAAAGCAGGCTCACCAGCCTGGGAAGCAGGCTTCACAGAAGGGTAATTTGAGCACGCTCTAAGTTTCGTATGTTATCAACCCCTCACTTCCATGGACACAGTGAGAAAACCTATGACAAGGTCTTCTTTTTCTTTACTTTTGAAAGATTTGATCAAACTGATGGACACCCAAACCAAGGACAGCCACTGCTCCTCCTCCACTTGAGCCTGGAATCTGGGCTGCACTTGGATTATTAACCCTTCCCAGATAAAATGTGCTCAGGCCATGATATCTGAGAAATCAGAGCAGCAGGAGGGAGTACATGATCAAGAAGTAAGAAAAGCATGTGCCAGCCAAAACTGCTGCTGCTGCCAGCATGGTGCATCACCAAAAGCCCTGTCTGTGCATGTACACCACCTCTTTTCACAGACTAACAGACACCAGCAGCAGAAGCGGACCTTGCACACTGGATAAAACCTCAGACAGCATCAAATGTGAGAAAACAAATGGAGGCCAACTACAAAGTTGCATAACATAACATAAGCTGTAATATCATTCTGAGTCATTTTCACTGCTCTTTTGCATAGTTCAAAATAAGAAGGTTGTTTGTAACATGATTGTGGCAGTCAAACTTTATACTTTCTTTGGCTGGAAGAATGGACACTGTGATGTTAAGAAAATAAGTACCTAAATCACATCATAATGGCAGTTTGGGGGTCAGCATGGCGCAGGATCTAAAGCAGAATTGACTTCAGATGAAGTTTCAGGGGAAAGTCACTCCCCCTGTAAGGCGATCTGAAAGTTATTAAGGTCCACTCCAAGCTGCGTTCTATATTAAACAACATAAAGAAAATATAGAAAAAAAAAAAGAAAACATTGTTTCGTTATTATAAGCAAGGTATAAAGGACAGCAGAGTCAGCCTCTCTGCTTTGTGAGCATCAAACAACTTCACACTTGAGAGGAATCAAATTAATGATTAATTAATTCATTCACTCATTTCTTCCACAGGAAAACAGGTACCTATATCCCTGTGGTATTCGGTAGTGCGCAGCATAATGAAACAGCTCCTGCTCTCTCTAAATGCCAGAATGCAGTCCCAAGGACTACCCAAGGACTGGTTGCCTCAGGACCTTCTGCAAGGACTCTTGAACTTGTCCTATCAATACCTACGAGAACAGCCAATACATACTCCACCAAAACTTGTGAGAGCTGCTACTCCGTGTCAGCATCAGCTGAGACTGGCAAAGGAGAGTAAGCTGAAGAAAAGCTCTGACACCTAGAAAAGATGGCTGTGTCTATGCTGCACCTACTAAACATTCAAAGAAAATACTGCTGTTTGAGTGTGTCACTATAAATCTGCCAAGGCTTCTGGGGAACAGCATGGCCTATTTGCATGCTGTGGCTTATTTAGATAGCTGAGAAGTATAGCGCTTGTTTGGGAGATAATTGCAACCTCCTCCAAACAGTGTTTATTAGAGGCCAAGAAGTGTGCCTGGTTTTCTATCCTGTCAGCCTGCAAATGTTCAGGTACTGATTTAGGAGGCAATATCTTCTGGTTTTATACTTCTCCTTGAAAGAAGGGAACTCTGCGCTGTGATAATAATTCTAAACCCTTCAAAAATAAATAAATAAATAAAACCTCTCCTTCCCACCCATCCTTTCTTCTTTTGAATCTGTCTTTAAGTATAGAGCATTCAATCTGAAAAACCTGTTTCTGAAACAGGACCTTTCAGGTACAGCGTAATTTAGCAATTTAAAAGAGATATTACTTGGAATTTTTCTTAAATCCCACTTCCAAGAAAACAGGAGGGTGTTACTTGGCTTTCCCTTTGTGCAAAGATATGCTACATATAGTCACAGACTTGATGACAGTTTTCATGTAATGCTTTAAGGTGGAGGAGTGGACATTTGTTTAAAACAAGCCTTTTAGTGAACAAAAGAAAAAAAATAGAAGAAAGAAAATGAAAAAAGGAATTACCACTGTTGCATTGATGTCAGTGTCGAAAGTCTGCTATCCAGCAACCTGCATAAAGTCACCAGCTGCAGATCCTGGATGTAAGCTGCTCTTTCCTTTTGCTGATAGTCCTTGGGAGTACCTAAGGGACTGTCAATGTTTTTCATCTTGGGTCACAGGTGTCAGTATTTAAACTTCTGGATGTTTAGGAGAAGAGTGACTAGAATAAATCGGATTCTGCGAAGTTTCCTTATTTTCATTAGTGTGTATAAGCTGCGCACATCATAGATGAGCAAACTGTGGGATTTAACATCATAGAGAATTTGTCATTTTGAAAAAGGTATTTCCTTCTCTTAGTCTGTTGGTCATGAGATTTTGACACTTAAATTTCTCAATGAAAACTTCCTATTATACTGGCCAAGAGAGTGTTTTGAATACATGTTCCACATTTGGAGAAACAAAATATAGAGAAATATTTTTTGTTGAACTGACAAGCTCTTGAAAGTTGATCAGAACACAGAAAGTTAGAAAAAGTAACAGGGAAGATGAAATTCTAATCCAACTACATGTGAAACTGTGATGGAAAAGTACAGTCCATAAGAGATTTACTACCACCAGATAGGATTTGTGTCTCATAAAAGGATATTTATTTCTGAGCAAATTCACCATAATGAATATCCTCCTTTTTCCTGAGGCAAGGCCTCTACTCTTTTCACAGTATTAAAAAATCAAACCGCAATATCCTTTGGTTCTGTTATTTAACAGCACTGACATGTAGTAGAACCCTTTCCTGAAATGGTTTCTGTCCAATATCCCAAAATCTTAAACCCTGCCTGTATCACGTTCAACTGCTGCACACCCCTTCATCTGAATAAAATGTCCTGAGACTTCTGGATCTTCTATTAATCTCCTTGATTCACAAGAAACATTTTGTTTTCTTGGCATGAGACACACAAGGCTCTAGCTGATATTCAGCAATTTACCCGTTTGGTATTGAATTTACGCCTAGTAATTTGGCAATAAATATTCATCATCTCTCAATTTTGGCTTCCATTCGAAGGAGGGAAGGTCATGTTTATTCAACTTCTGAGCTGAGAAAAATGTTTACTACCATATCATTAATTATGAACTAAGCTCTGGCATAACTTGAGCAATAAATAAAACCCAGGCTTGTCCATCTGTGAAATTCTGTTAATGGGCATCATGTCAAGCAAGGATCCTTTAGATTAGCTATTCTCAGAGATTCCTGTTGTGGTTGCGGTTCTAAAGCATTTCAAAACACACAGTAACACAAACCACAGACCAGAACCTCTGTTGGAGATACATGAATTTATACTTGCATAACATGCTTTAATATTTCCAAGGAGAAGTTATGGTGAAGTCTGAGAAATAGTTAAGATGTAGCCATATTCACAGATCCTTGAAGAGGAACAAGACATAATGAAGTGAGACTATGAAAGGCATTATTTAGCCTTGAAAATCTGTCATTGATTCTGAGGTTAGAAGGCAAATTCTGGTAGCTATACTGCAGCAGAGGAATCAAGAGAGAATCAAAATATAAATTAGTCAAGTAAGAAAAAGTCAGCGTCATTGAAAAGATGTGATCTTCCAGTTCTAAGGGGGAGAGAGGTTGGCTTGCTCACGGCAAGCCTGAGAAACACATCAGTAAAACTACTGAAACTGATGTCATTTACTCCTGAAATTTCAAATCTTTTCTTTCAAATAATTTTCACAGCAAAATCATGGTAATCTGATAGACAGACATTCTGCCTGAATTCTATACTATATTGTACAGACCTTCACAGACAGAGCGTCTGCTAAAAACCAAAAAAATACATTTACTGGTATCTTGGCTAGAGCAATGCCTGCATGGGGAATCAAATCTCTCAGTCACTGTTGGGTGATGACAGAAGTCTCCATTGCAGGAGTCCCTGCATCAGCATCATCAACTGGATTGGAAGATACTCCCCCCACCACTTCATTCCTATTGATAGATTCTGACTACACATACACCCTCTCCTAAATATCTTACCTGTGTACAAAAGACTGTCCTACGTGACCATTTCTGCATAAACCATTTCTACTGACTTCTCGCAAATGTCTTATCTGTGTAGGATTTGATTACTTCTGCAGCAGGAATCCCAAAGCTACTCATTGGAACACTCCCCCCAGGATTTTAATCAACATATCTAAGCATAAAAAAATGGATGACACACAGTAGGAGCTGCCACAGGGAATTTCAGCAGCTGTCCAAAATTCTCACCTGCTCAGGATCCTGTAATACTCAAATACTCAGCCATGAAAGTTAGCTCAATCCCTCAGTTTCAAGTTAGTCAAATTAGGGCATGCGTACTAGCACAGCCCTGACACCCAGCTGCACCACAACTGTAACTAAAGATCAAACCTGATTTTCACATTTATGACTCACTGACAACTTCAGTCCCATAGGTCTTACCACAGCACGTGCTCTGTTATTACCAAGAGTCTTTTCCACAACTGAATTTCCAGGTAAGGTTTGACCTGTAGGTGAAGTAATCCTCTTGAATTCAAGTGATCCTGCTAAAGGCACGTCTTCATTTGTTAGTTTTCCATTTTCTGATATTGGCTAAGTAGTCCATTCATCTCAGCTTGTTCTTTTCCTTATTTAATCGATTTCTCTTTTTTATTATCTCATAATGCAGCTAGACTGTGTCTTCATAGGCTATTTAATATGCCATTGCATGTCCTTACAATTCTTAATTTGCTTTCTTTGCATCACTGCAAAGGAAAAGAACAAGAATATAAAGAGTTTGGAAATTGTGATGAAAGTAACAGTCTAAGTTTCTTTTCTGAATGAGGTTATGAAATCTCTGTGGTTGTTACAAGCAAATTAAATGAGCATGGACATTATCTAATTTCAACCCTAGTGTGGGGCAGATTAGTAGATCTCTTGAAATCTCCTTCAGTCCTGCTTGGTTTTTATTTCAGTGACCTAGTTTATTTTAATTTATCATCAAAATGTTAACTACACCAATGGCATAAATCAGTGCGTCCACAATTCCTCT
Organism: Penelope pileata; assembly: GCA_013396635.1. NCBI lineage: Eukaryota > Metazoa > Chordata > Aves > Galliformes > Cracidae > Penelope > Penelope pileata. The sequence goes on from WBMW01000255.1 coordinate 414,015, forward strand.
TGGAAGTCCCCTTTCTGAAAGACATGTATGACATTCTACTATGACGCTAATTAATACACTTTTTTGATGGACTAGAGTACTCAGCTTCCAAAATTAAAGCTCACTACTCCAGTGGAATGTAGGCTCCCAACTCATATCAGAGAAATTCGCAAAAGCCATTCAGGATGGCCTTTAATCTGCAATGATGGTCATAAGGATTTATGCTCTTTAAATCCTTCGGATGCTTTTGAAAATCCTTGCCTTAATTTTCATTCCTACAGTGTAGCAGTGACATCCAGTGGTCAGTAAGATTACTCTTAAATTGGGCTCTGACCCTACCAAAATTCAAGGACATCCTACCTGTGTATATTGTAAGCCAATACGTGCGCTTGATGTCTGTAAGTTTTCGCAGAACTGGTGCTCGATTAAGCATTGGCTCAGTATTTGAAAAAGTCACAAGGACTGTCAGAGGCAAAGGGAAAGTTCCCCATATCATATTTCAGCCTGGAGAAGAGACGGCTGAGAGGGGACCTGATCCATGTTTATAAGTATCTTAGTTGCAGGAGGCAAATGGAGGTGGGGAACCTCTTTTCGGTTGTCAGTGGGGACAGGACAAGGGGCAATGGCCTTAAGCTGGAGCACAGGAAGTTCCGCACCAACATGCGGAAGAACTTCTTCACGGTGCGGGTGACGGAGCACTGGAACAGGCTGCCCAGGGAGGTTGTGGAGGCTCCTTCCCTGGAGATATTCAAGACCCGCCTGGACGCCTACCTGTGCAACCTGCAGTAGGGAACCTGCTCTGGCAGGGGGGTTGGACTCGATGATCTCTTGAGGTCCCTTCCAACCCCTGCAATTCTGTGATTCTGTGATTCTGTGATATCTCCATATTATAGATCACCCTCTTTCCCTAACCCCTTTATTTCCCTGATTCCTGTTCGGGCTGCAAACTATTTGAGGCTGCTCCCAAATTTAGCTGTTCCCTACATGCTAACTAAAAGAGAACATTTAATCTAATGTTTGCATTGTAGTAACAGCCTGCATGTTTACTGTAGGAGATACAGATCAAGGTAAGGACTCAGACCCTTAGGTTCTGCACAGTGCACGTGTGTAGCGAAAACCTGTAAGTAATATTGGGTCGGCTACAAGACTACTAGTCTAGGATACATCATAGCAGTCACACACATTTTCATCCTTATTACAAGAGAATTGTGAGGCAGGAACTGGTTGAGAGGTTTTCTCCAGAGAAAGAAGAACAGTGCAGGAGAGTCTATGGTGTGGTAGGAGGATAATCAGTAGATAACCAGCAGCAATAAGGGCAGGGGAATGAGGTAGAGAGCAGATCAAAGGACTTTGGCACTGGTAGCCAAGCTATCTTGAAAATGCCATGGGTCTGTCTGAAGGGCTAAATGGAAAAAAGAGAAGTTGATAGAGAGAGGGTACTCAAGTGATAAGTTGAGGGAATTAGTGGACAGGAAAGAAAGCATCAAGTAGGAGAACTTGTGGCTGAGTGGGAGAGGGCGTTAGGTTAAATGCAGCAGTAAAGACAGGAAAATAGGCAAGTATAGGGCAATTAGACTTATCGGAAGATAAGTGGTTCCTGCCCAGGATCTGAGGAAATGGTAAGAAGAGGCAAATGTAGAGTCAGAAGCACAAAGCAGAGGGAAAGGCTAAGGGTAAAGATTTGAATAACCAGTAGCTGACAGTAACACCAAGAGGGAAAGAGCTGGGCAGGGGCAGTGCTGCTAGAGAGAAGGAAAGGATGGGGTAGGACAAAAGGGGAGAAAGAGAGACAAGAATAACAAAATCCCAAACACCCAGAAGGCAGAATCTCTCAAACTTGTTACCTTAAATCTATCATGCATGACAGAGGAGAAGGCCTCAGTTTACATTTCCCTCTGAGACTCTAGTACTGCGTCTTCCGAAGAGACAAACAAGGAAAAATAGCCTGTAGATGAAAATGGGCTCCAAAGATAAAAGATGCAATTAGATAGATACTTCCCCACAGTGCCATGTTACCAGTTACAACAAAAAAGGTGCGTTAAAAGGCAAGTTAAGGGGGCATTTGAACTTCAGCTGGCAAATCAGAGTCCTAATGTTTGTGCTAAGACCTCTCCCTTCTCCCAGGCTGACAGCAGAATCCAGAGCAGAAGCTGCCATCTTGACACGAGAGACAAAGAAGCTACCAGAGATGCTAGTACAGCCAGAGGAGCTCTGTTGTTCTTTATATGGTTCTGTGGGAGCGTGTGCCTACATGAAGCTACTTACTAACTTATTTATTTATTCAGAAATCTCATTTGCTGGCAAAGCTGAGACTGAGTGATTTGGTTTATAGGATGTTCCACCTTCACACATAACAGATAGGAGGGGAAGAATCAAGGTGACTTAATAACAGGGTCAGGGAAAGAGGAGTAGGATAAAGACAGAATGGAGATACAATCTCTGATGTGGAAGGAAGAAAAGGAAGAATGCAGCTGTGGGATTTGGACAGCTCTCATAGGAGAGATGCTCCAGTCCCTTCATCACTGTTGTGACCCTTCATTGGACTTTCTCCACTACTTCTGTAGTGGGGAGATGAGAGTTGGACGCAGCACTCCAGGTGTGGCCTCATCAGTGCTTCAAACACTTCCCTCAACGTGTCGGCAATTCTTTGTCTAATGCAGCCCAGGATACCACTAGCCTTCCATATGGCAAGGCCACATTGTTGGCTCATGTTCAACTTCTTATCCACCAGGGCCCCATAGGACATTTTCTGCCAAGTATCTTTCCAGTTGGTAGCATGTAATGGTGCTTGGGGCTATTCCTCCTCAGGTGCAGGATTTGAGCTTCTTGTTGAAATTTATAAGGTTCCTGTCAGTCCATTTGTCCAGCCTTTAGAGACCCCTCTGGATGACAGTACAATCCTCTTGTATCACCATTCCTCTCAGCTTTGTGTCATCAGTTTAGCTCCTGGCGGTGCCCCATCATCCAGATTGTTAATGAAGATGTTAAACAGGACTGGACCCAGTACCGAACCCTGGAGTACACCACTAGTTACTGGCCTCCAAATAGATTTCATGTCACTAATCACTACATTTGCTCATTGATAATATGAGCATATTAATAATTATTCTCCTCACAGGGGTTCTTTGTTAATTAAAGTTTGAAGATATGCCTTGAGATCTTCAGATTTAATGCTGCTGTTCTGGCTGTGTAAGAAAACATTGATTCTGTTTTCAAATGCTCTTTACATTACTTGGCTTTATAAATCTTTGAAGCATCAAATCCCTAAAAAGCTACAAAGCAAGATATAATAAAATAAGAATGTAAAACATAACTACTTCTCAGACTTCTCTTAAATAAATTCACTAAATATATTCTGAAACTCAACATTTTATCACCACATCTTTCATTTTAGAATGTGACATTATATATCCTTTCTCAAAAAAATCTTAATTTTCTACAAGACCACTCAAAGGTGTCAATCCTGCCACTGTAATTAGCAAGCACATAACAACTCAAAGAAGAACAACACTAACCACTTGGCAAAGAGGTAGTCCTAGCACATCTCAAGGTTTGGCAGTGATTCCCAAGTTGCTTGATGCTGTAACATCAATGAGGAGATAATTATTTTCCACTGCAATCACAATTAGCTTTGCAAGAGACTAATAACAAAACCAACATGCCTTTTCCTCCTCTTCACAGAAGCTTCTTGCTCTGGAATATCATACTGAAATATCAGGGAGAAGAAATAAAGATTACAGAGGAGAAAGACTGGGTGGTGTCTCATGTATTGATTTGCTTTATAGGTTCCTACAGACTCCATCGAGAGATCTCGTCACCCGTTTTCAAGGCTGCACAAGACAGTAGCAACAAAGCCAGGGCTAAGATGCAGAAAGGTGTTGAAGTTCCTACACTGAGGTAATAGATGAAAACTCCTTTCGGGAAGTTCAGTCAGTGTGGGTAATAGAAGGGGTTCTTACTACAGTTCCTGGAAGGAATATTTCTGTGAGTAACTTTATTGTCAGTTCATGTACTTCAAAGAACAATTGCTCTATTCTTCATTTGGTAAGGTCATGTTATCAGCTTTCTCTTCCTGTCTGTTACACTCACTGTCATGAGGAGATGTGTGGTAATTAAGGAGTAACAGCACATGTTGAAGAAGGATTTCCCTCTGGCACCACCTTCTAATTCTTATCACTCTGTATCTCATTGAAGGGGATTTATATCTGTTGCGCTGAAGAAAAATGGAGGTGAAACTGCCCAGTGGCACTACATTTTTAAAAAGACACACAAGATATCCACAACTGCGTATTCATTTGATGATGCCATGAATAATTGTCATTGGTTTATATACAACTTTGCAGCTTTTAAGACTGCAGAGAAAAATGGCTATTTTCTTAAAAGAGGAAGGGAGGGCTTGATTGTGCTCAGTGCATTGTCCAAAGGAGGTAGTAGTCAGGCTAAATGACTTGCTGCCATCTACTGACCATGTACCTTACAGTGTCTGAAATTTTCAGCAAGATGTTGAAAAAGCAGAAAATTCTTGTAGCACATCAGGGCAGGGAAACCTACCTTTGTGTGATGAAGCTAAAATAATATGTATGTGCTCTCTTCCTGTCTCAGCACTTTGCTGAATTTTCATTAGAAGTCAATGCTAGTTGTTTGCACAAAGCCATTCTCAATATTTTAGATTTAATCCAGCAGCTTCTCCTTCCAAAATCAGAGTATGTTTAGAGGTGAAACAGTCTACTTTCAAGGATATCACACTGATGTTAGCTGAGTTTGACAAATGACTTTTGTATAGATTTGTTGCTCACACCAAATTCTGGCCCATTCTGTAAAGCAAAATGAAGTAAACTAGCATCATAGCTTCCTACCCAGAATTATTGCCTTGTCTCCAAATGAGCACATTTTTATGTGTTTGTTTGTCTAGGCTTTAAAATAACAAATCACTTCTTTATAACAAAATTGTCTCCCTGGAATAACACGCTTAGGCATGATTTCTGATAGAGCAATAGCTCCTCTACGTGATAGCAACAGCTTGCAGCAACGAACAGAAGCCCATTCATTCTGGAGTTTTCCATTAGACAGGCAGACACTGGTGTAAAAAATTAATTCATTTTTTGAATCGTGGTACTCTACTTAAACAATGTTTTGTTGCCTTTAGAAAGTGACTACACTAAAAGTAACAAATTCAAAGGTAACTATTTCCTTTAAGATCTGAGAAAACAGACTTCTTGGGATACAATTATGCATCAGCCAAACTGTGTTTCATAAAGAGCACAGGAAGACACAAATACACTGGATTTAGTGCAGTGGAAATACTCCAGTGCCAAATAATAGTGGTGCATAATCAAATAGGTAATTCAACCTCTGAAAATAAAGTATCTATATTGGCCAAGATGGATGCAGAGGTCTGAATCCATTGCTTTAGAGACAAAGAGAATTGAGGCTTTATTACTGCATGTCCCTGAAGTTCAGCAAGTGTTGATATCTCCCATCATTACACATGCAGTATGAGCCCTTACATGTGGGAAAATTCTGTACTTGGCTTTAGATTTTATGGAGTCTGAGCACTTAAAGGTCTCTCCCTGCTGTTCTCATCAGAAGTCACAGTTCCTACAGAGTTTTCACTGCCATAACACAAAGTAAATCCTGAACTGCTGTAGTAGCTGAGAGCAGTAGGAAGTACCCCTCCGTATGCTACCTTTATAGGAAACCAGTCAGTGCTATATAACAACGCACTTTAGGAAGCAGAAATCCTCTTTCTCCCCTCCCACCCTTAAACTCATGCAGAACACTTTAGGACACGTGAAGCAATTGAAACAATTTCTTTTGGCACAATTTTCTTGCTTCTCGTCCTCCATCGTGTTACATAATCTGGTCCCTCTACATCTTAGTGTCTCCCAACATCTTTGATCAGAACTGGCCTTTTCTACTAGTCAGCTACAAACATCTGCTTCTCTGGTGGAAGAAAATAGAAATCTCCCTCTTTGCAGAAGGAAAATGAAGTCCAAGCTTCCAATTTTAAGGCACTTTAAGAAATCCCTTGATTTTAGCAGACAATGAAATAAGGAACTAAAAGATGATGAAATAAGGAACCAAAATCAAATGATCAGAGTAGATCTACAGAGATGGAGACACCATGGTAGCTAGCTGTAAGTCCATTGAAAAGCCTCCTAGGGTCCAGCAGCTTTTAAAAAACAGAAGCATAGCTGTGTGCCTACCCACTAAAATAAACCTGACAACACACACTTGCTGCTTCCTAAAGCCAAGATTATGGGTCACTTCTTGACAGGAGTGCTTGGGAAAGAGCCTCTCAGCTGCCTGTCCTTTCTGGAAGGCGCGTGCTTTTCCTCTCAGCCACCTGAGCAGCCTCAAAGGAGCAAACTGGGCAGAGGCATCTCTTGATGGACTGTCTTCTGTCCTGTAAACTCCTCTGGAGGTAAAAAGATTCCTAGCCAACAAACCAAACTGGGTTCTGTCAATGCAAACTTATAAGGTGGCTGTCAAAGATAACACAGTTAATAAAATCACCTGCTTTGGCATATCAGGTGCTTCACATAGAGAGTCAGAAATCTCTCTACAACTATGATAAACACCTCTGATGTGATTTTTTTTTTAACTGGAAAGTCATAATGCATCCCAATGTATTCAAAAGTATTATCAATTTGATTTCAGCTATTACAATGATATGATCATTGCGTGACTCATGAAAAGTGCTACTCCTTTCATTTGTTCTCTTCAGAAGTCACAGTCTCTGCACAGGATTCACTGCTGTTACATGAAGTAAATCCTGAAATGCTATAGTACCTGAGAGCGGTAGGAAGTACCCTTTGATACGTTACCTTTATAGGACACCAGTCAGTGCTATATAACTGACCAAAGCGATACAATACAGAACATAGAGCAAACCAGTTCAGTTCACGCTTGAGAAAAAGGCACGAACTTAGTTTCTAAGAGACTGGACTGAAAAAACACCAACACACATTCGAACACTCTCTGCATTTGCTCTCAGATAAAGCTGCTCAGCACAGCTGTCAAGATGGTTATAATTTAAAGTGAGCATTTAGAATGTAATGTTCTATATTGGTACTGTTGCTGAGGCTAAATTTCAGGTGATAATTATAATGTTGATCATCTGAGATGAAACTGTACCATAAAAACTGCTCCAAAAAACAAGCAATTAATGTATAAAAACAAAATCCTTTATGAAACGGTCATAAAGAGAACACATACAAACATGAAATCATCACTTGTAACTTCTTCTCAAATGTTAAAAAATAAAGAACTCAAATTAATTACTACTTAGGATAATGTTTTGAAATTATTTTTTAATGAATTTAACAAAACCATGAAAAATTTGCATCAGGGGAAAAAAATTGAACATATTCCCGTTCTGATTGTTTCTTTTTTTCAATGAGGCATGAAAATTTGATTAATAATGTTCAATATTTAGCAGTCCTTCACCTCCAAAATATAAAATACTGGTTATATCAGAAAGTTGTTCTGAAAACATTATTCCCCTTGGCTTATATACTGTCCAATTTCTCTCATCCAGGACTAATAGTGGAAGAGGCCATGGCTGTGAGCCTCATTTAAAAATGCTGGGTATGTCAGGATACACATAAGTGAGCACTAGGAAAGATCATGTACCACAGACTAGATGCCACCAGACTGGATGAAACTCCAACACATATCGCAATACAGGGAATGTAGTGCCTTATCTCGCAAAGGTCCCACTTGATATGAACAATGGACAAAGAATCTGAACCTTGAGGAATATTGGTATCATCCTGCAGTTAATTACCCATTAAGCCTAATTTTGCCAGCAACCGAGCTGGCTGAAAACTGCAAAATAAGAAATTACCTTATGAATTATATGAGCACAGCAATATTAACTCACCATAGTATTTGAAGAATGATATTTATCCAGCTGCACCCAGAAGTTAGCTCCAATGAGCAATGTTTTTAGAAGTATCTAAGTGAATTAAAAGCTTTCACTTCTGAAAATTTTGAAAATGCTTAAAAAAATCAAGATAAAGTTTTGATGCCCATATGTTCTGTTGACTACAGTGCTATGGATATCAACCTACCATGACACGGTGATAAAACAAAGGATGACTGTTTTTGCAGATATAGGATAAAGGGAGCTAGATTTGGCTCTTGAGAAAAAATGGGCTTCACGACGAGTTTCAGTGCAGTTCCCATGGCAGAGTTCTGCCACATAACCAGACGTGGCTGGGCTGGTGACAAGTTTTCTGGCAATCCCAAGCTAGCCCTCAATGCTAGGGAAGCAGGGGAGCAGAGAGGAAGGGGTATACCCACATCTTCCAACTCTTAGCCATGCCGGGGTACCCTCCTAGCTCAAGTTCAGCTTAAAATATTCCCTCTGCATCTTGCAAAGCTCTTCAACAAATGAAGACTTTGTTAAGCATTTCACAGATGCAAGGAGTGCAACCACGTCTGAAGTGAGTAGGCATCAAGTGCATGCATAAGAAAGAACAACCTCTTAATAATGAAAGGCAAATATAAGTGGGAACAGCCAATGCCCTACATCCGAAATCCAGATCTAGGATTGGAATATATGTCCTGGTTAAGTGAACTGTCCTTTCCAGGAGCTGGACAACATGACTCTCATCCACTGAAACACCAGGTATGCTTTCCTGAGGTAAAACTGTGCCTTATCAGTCATCACTGGTGCTAATTCTTAATGAATTCACCTGAAACAGGGGATCTTAAGAGCTGAAACTCTGAAACAAGGCTGAATTCTCTCCACTATAAACGCAGCTGAAAGAAGGTCTGGCAAATATGGTTGCTTCAGTCCAGCTTTGCACAGCTTTTGCATGTGCCTTGCTGCACTGATACGGTTAGGAAAACACCTGGTTCTGGAAAGAGGCACCTAAATACGGGCTCCATTGCATCAAGTCAAGCTTGTTCTTCAGTTCTTGTCAAACGATCAAATGAGCTGCCAGCCAGGCAATGGACAAAGGGGGCATGATCCAGGCAAGGGGAGTAATTAACTATTGGAATTCTCTGTCTACATCCTACCTGGCAAGTAGCATAAAGCTACAGTTTTAACAAAAGCTTTTTATTGGGCAAATAGCAGTGATTTCTTGCAGTGGTGTTTATAACCTTACTTCAGTATGTAGTATTTCTTTAGATTTATCTTGTTCATAAATTCCTTGTCTAAAGAAGAGAAAGGTAGAAGTCCTCTTCTCATCTTGACCAGCAGGTGATTCTTACTAAAGAAACAACTCACCCTGCTGGTTAATCGTTTCAAAAGCTTTCAAGTGGTTTAATGTGGCATTGAGTTTGACTCACTTTATTACTTCTGATGGAAGACCTTATTTATTTCAGAGCTAATGGGTGAGAGTTAACTCATTTCTCCATCTCCAGTGACAAGAAAATAACTTTCAATTGCTTTATTTAAGAAATACATTGAAAACAAAAAAAAAAAAAATGGAATGAAGCACTGAAGTATAAATCATGAACAGGATTTATGACACAGTAAAGTGATGTTCTTGCAATAGAAAGAAAAAAAAGAAACCACATGCCTCCAATAGCTAATACAGTGTAAGCACTATTCAGAGAGTAGTAACTGCCTTCTTACCAGCAATGGAGCACCTCCATGCATAGTCTGAACCTATATTCTACTGTAAGTGCCTCAGTGATTAAGACCCCATTGTCCATAGAGTTGAACAGCAGGAGATGCTGGTTCTGAGCATGTAAACAGGTTATCTGTTTGACAACAACTTACAATAGGCAGCAGACACAAATTATTACTCCTTTGGTACTTACTGTCATAAGAGTTACTGCAAAGGCAAATTATTTGGTAATTCTGCACATGTGATTATAGCAACGTGTTAGAAGCACTCTTATAGTAAAAGAAGTTATTTCTTTATCACAATTCCTTGTTTGCAGATATGATACTTTGTTGGGATCAGCAAACCACTTAATGGATTTAAAGTTAACAATCTTCACAGATTCTTTCCCAGTTATATGCCAGGCACTTGTTTCACCTGCCGTAACATCACTTATCTATGTAATTTTGTATATATTTAAATATAAACAAAAACAATACACATAATTAAATCCCATTAAACTTTGCAGTACCCCCTGTTGCTATGAGCATAAAATAGAGCAGGTAGAGGAGGCAGCAGCAAAGATGAATCACAGCTTATTACCTGCCCTTAGAAGACTGCTGGCTTTGACAGCAGCAGAGCAGTAAAAAATTAGCATGTGACCATCAGATTAGGATCACTGCTGAAAGAAGCTTGAAAAGAACACACAGCTTTGACCAAAATAATGGGATTTATTTACCATTATGGAGAGGAGCCCATAGAAAGCGTCTCATACACAGAGCACAATCTTACAAATTCTGGGTCAGTGTGGAAGCAACAACTCAAGGCATAGTTCTCAATAGTGTAGATAAAAAGCACTCTTTCTAGTCTCAGAAAAGGCACATGTGTGTGAACGTGCACATGTGTGTGCAGGTATATCTATGGGGAGGTGGTAAATATATTGTCTCGCTTTTGTTTCCAAGCCAATCAGCTCCTAGTTTTTGGGATGCTATTTTCTCTTAACCGTAACCTTTCCAAAGGACGTTAATGTCTTCTAGGTGGGTTTTCACCTTAGAGACTACTTGATGTGTCTTAGCATTTGTGTAACATTTTCCTGCAGAGTCTCTCAGTAATTCTAATTCTTCTTTCTTTTTTCCTTAATTCCCTTGTGTCTTAGTTTCTAACAGAAGTTACTTCTCTCACAGTGTCTGGTATGAAGCTGTGTTTTTGTTCCCAGAAGAGAAACAACTGATAACACCTGGCAGTGTTGAACACAGCCAAGGACACATTTTCTTCCTCAGTGAAGCAGTTAGAAGGCATAAGGAGCTGTGAATTGGGAGGGGACAGGACCAGGGCAGCTAACCCAAACTGACCAAAGAGCTATTCCATACCACATCACATCATGTGATTTTTACAGAAGAGAAATCACTCTCTTGCTCAGAGGGAGGGGCTGCTGGCCGGTTGGGTATCGGTTGTTGGTCCCTTGCTTTGGGTATTATTTCTTGTTTCTTATATATATATATATGTACTGGTATTTCTTTTATTCTCTCTGCTGTCTTAGTAAATAGCTTTTATCTCAACCCACGAGTTCTACCGTATTTATTCCTTAATTCTCTCCCCCATCCCACTTGGGAGGGGGGAGGGTGAGCGAACAACTGTGTGGGACTTAGCTGTCTGCTAGGTTAAACCAGGACACCTTGAAATGATCAAAACCTTTCTTATGCAAAATGTGATACATATAAAATTCAGATCAGAAAAAAAAAAGAGAGGAGAGCAATTAGAAGAGTTCAAATATTCGCTAGAAATATAATTAATACAATTTTGTTACCTCAGCGTCTCTGGCTCCAACGTGGACCTGGTTACTAAGGGAGAAGGTTGGTTCCTAATTTTGCCTAGTGGGAAGACAAATACCTCTGCTTTCATTTTCCCCACTTGGTTTCAGATCTCAGATGAATCTCCTTCTTAATTTGCAATACAATTTCTTTGCTGATTTGGAAGCACAACATGAAATGAGATCTTGTTTATAAAGATCACAGAGTGCTCTGCAAATGGTGGATGCAGCATCATCCAGCTCACCAATGGGAAAGCTGATGTGAAAGGGGATGTGATTTCCCCAAGATCCCACGCACCTGGCAGTAATCAGTCAAATTCCACCACAGGAGCAGGAGTCAGACAGAGCATGACCAAAATGGTAGGAATACAACGCTTACTGGCACCGTCCTGGATGTGCTTGCTGAACTGCATTCCAGCATGTAGCCAGCTTAGCTCAAACACAGACAGGAGGGAGAGGTGTTCATATTGCTCCAAAGAGTGCCAAACTGTCCCTTCAGCAGATTTCCAGAACAAATTCTTCCTTGTCTTCCAGCCAGAAGCGACTGTGGTCTGTTCATCTACCTGACAACAATATCAAGACTTGCAACTCATGCAGATCATGTGTAGTATATTTTTTTAAAGCACGCAGTTTACTCTTAGAAAGGTTTCTTAAAAATAATAAAAATATTGTGGTTTAATTGAAGTGTCACCAGATCACAACAGCATGCATTTACCTTTCCAATTTTAATCTGCCTTTCTAGCAGACAGATGCCATTAAACACTACAAGATTCTGTGCCTGTTGCAGTGAGTCAAACACCAAAAGCTGAAACAGCATCTCACTCTCTCCCTCCTGTTTGTGGAAGAGATTTTCTTGTTTTCCCAGCCTTTTTTTGAAGGGCTGCTTGTTTTCCCACTTTAATAAGACACTCTGAATGAACCAAAGCTGAAAATTGCACAAGCTATTGAGCTTTGTTCTGTGTTTGGGATGTAGAAGAAGGACAGATGGCTCAGCAGACAGACAGATTTTTTTAGAAGCTTTATTGTCTAAGAGCCGACTTATGAAGGGAGAGTGATAAATGATGTGGCACATGGGACAGCAAGCTGAAACTCTGGTTATTTTTCATGTCATGTTCAAAATGCATCTTCCATTCTGAAATGCTTGAGCTAAATAGACTTTATGGGACATGGTGACTACAGCAAGAAATGAGTCGCAGCTTGACAAGTTGTGGAGAAAATCCTGGAAAAGAAATACGTGAAAATGTTTCAAGTAGAAAATGAAATAAATTTTCTAGCTTCTACTGGAAGTAATTACTTAATTGTGAAATGACCAGTGGTACAGCCGCCACATTATTTTTTCCACAGGTTCACTGTAATAACCAATACTGTCTAATATGGCACCAGAAAGTTCAATCTTAACAGAGAAAGAATGAAGAAGTTTCTCAGGAATTCTCTTGCCTGGAAGACATGCTGAGAAGTCAATAATTACGAACCTGTTTGAATTCAATGAAGAGTCATTGAGACTCCTGTTTTGGAAGCAACTTCATCGTAGACATAAAAGAGCAATCCAGCAAATCCTGACCAGTTTTAAAGTATTTACAGAAAGTTACTGAATGCCTGTCTCACTGGATACTGCTCCCAACCGAAGAGCCTGTGATCAGCGGCTTCCCCATTGCCAGAAGTGTCTAACCACACCAGTGAACTATGCAATCTCTGGACGGATTACTCCTTTTTTTTCTGCAAGAAAATCAGACAAAGAATGCGGAATAAACTAAAGAAAAGCACAGGGTCTATCCTACGCATCACAGGTACCATCAGCAGCAGCCACATCTTTTCATTCTCATAGTTCTGTGTAAAAACAGAGACAATGTTTTCAATCACACTTGTGGGTTCCCAGTTCTAGGCTGATTCTGAATTCAACAAGTGCCACCAATTACACAAGACATCATGACATGAATTTTTAGGCTGGATGTACAAAACAAACAAAAGCCAGGATTCTGGGACTGGAGGAGTGTGATCTTTCAAGGCTTTTGAGCAGAAAAAAAAATGTTGCTATAATTTTGACAACATAATTTAGAGGCTTTTATATAGAGCAATCTACACCTCCGCCCCTCTCCACCTCGCCTCCCCCTCTGGTATTGTCTTGCCTGTCAATTATTGGAAGAAGAGCCTGTTCTTTAAAAGGCTTTTAAATGATTAGAAATTATTTGGAATATTATCTAAAAGCTCTTGAAAGAAAGAACACTACCCCCTCACATACACACACCAGAAAGTATTTATTTGTATTGTCAGCTTAAACGTTCAGGAGCAACGTGACAGTTTGTCTGGCTAATGACATCGGGGATCATTAGCTGTGCTGACCTTGGGTTTGGGCTGTGCGTATGTTACAAGGTAAACCTAATGCTCCCTAAGTCTAACATGTGGCATTGCAATGTCTGTCCCTTTGGTACCTATAATACTGTGAGAGAAAGAGAATTTGGGGCCATGAAAAGACTGTGTTGCGGTTAATATATGCATACCAGCAAGCAGAGCAAGCCAGCTGCACCATTTTGCCAAGTAAGCAACTTTGTTGTTAATGTAGGGTTTGTTTGCTCTGATACATAACAGACACATCTGAGTTCCTTCAAACCATCACTCTGACTGGCGTTGAGAGATATTGTATTATAAATTTTACATTATAATAGTGTTTACTGGCGGAATAAATTGCATACCTGTATTGAAGTGATGGAAAAAAGACATCACTCATTATCACATTCAGCAGCATGTTGAATGCAGCAGCGAACAGTGATAATCATGCCAGCTAAAGTGATTTTACCTATGAGAAGTTGTTCAGATGTAAGAGTCAGAGACTGCTAATGTCTTACATGAAGAACAGCTATTTCCCAGTTTCTGGGAAGAACCTTAAAATCCACTGATAACACAAGTTTCATAAACGTAATATATTTTAAAGGTATAAAAATATTTCTCAGTTTTCTTCACAACTCCCTTTTATCTTCATAATACATACCTTAATTGTCACCAGCTGATTTATTCCCTACTTTACGTGACCTCACACAAATTAGAAATAAGCGTTTGATTCAAACATCCCTACGCAATTCATTCCCATTCCCTCCGATCAATCTTGAAATGGTTTTTGAAACACTGCTCGTCTCCAGGGAGATCCATGGATCACGTGGATCACATTTCACCTCTGAATTTAGTTTTTTTAGCCAAGAGTGAAGGAGCCAATTATGCTTCTTTTCCTTTAAAATTTGTTTTCTCATTGTTATTGTCCCTAGATGAATTTCATCTGGGTGCCTCTGCCTACTTGTAGATATCCAGACTTCACCCCTGGCTAGGGCAACTCATTTTAGACTCCAACATGTAGGAGTCTATACATGGCTGTGGTGCTCCGTACAGTCCATGCAGATCTGGTCGGTGGAGCCTGGACGCAGCTCACGCAAAACAGGTACTAGGGTGACCTTAGCATAGGCAACCTGACCTCCAGCTGCTGAAGGATGTGGATCTCCCTAGGACTTCTGCCATGTGCGTCAGCCTCAGGCAGAGAGCCTGGAACAGCTCTCGAGGCCTATATTTATGTAACCGAACTAGATCATAGTTCTCCAGTATCCATTGTGGAAGCCGAGGCATCTCACTCACTTACAGACACCCACGCACGTGTTTGAATCTCTCCCTGGAAAGGGTATGAGAAAAGCCCCATCTATCGGCCTCAGTATCACTATTTAGCTATATCTTTGAAGCTAAACATAATTACAGAGCATCCCTTCTCCATAGCTTTTAGGACTCAGCTCTCCATGGGTTTTGGCTGGATGTCATGCCTTTAAGGACATGGTCCCTAAAAAGATCTACATGCCTTTATGGATATGGTCTAACTTAGGAGGCTGAGGGGAGGCCTCATGGCGGCCTACAGCTTCCTCACGAGGGGAGCGGAGGGGCAGCGCTGAGCTCTGCTCTCTGGTGACAGCAACAGGGCCCGAGGGAACGGCATGGAGCTGTGTCAGGGGAGGGTCAGGGTGGGTGTTAGGGAAAAGTTCTTCATCAGAAGGTGGTTGGGCCCTGGCAAAGGCTCCCCAGGGCAGTGGTCACGACCCCAAGCTGCCGGAGTTCAAGGAGCATTCAGACAGTGCTCTCAGACACAGGGTTTGATTTTGAGTGGTGCTGTGTGTAGGCAGGAGCTGGACTCCACGGTCCTTGTGGGTCCCTTCCAACTCGGGATATACGGTTCTGTGACTCTTTGATTCTCTGAGTCCAAGCACCGCTGCTGTGGGGAGCAGAGAGTCAGAAGGGCACAGTGGGAGGGCAGGGTAGGTCAGGCCCTGCTGTGCTGCCCCACCAGCTGGGTGCAGTGGCTCATGAGACTGGCATATTCCTTTGCAGAGGAAGGGATATTTTGGCATAACGTATGAAATGTCAAAAAGGGAATGAAAGGGGCTTTCCCAGGTCTCTCTTTACCACTGAACACACATCTGTAAGTGCCCGCATCTCAGGGAGATGTTAGTGTAATTAAATAGGTGGAAACCTAGATCACATGATATAGAAAATGTATAATGAGGATGAACAAATCTCCATAGCATTGCAGTTCTTCTAAGTAATGTAGAGTAATTATTAAACATGTCTGAGATTCTCTGTATTCCAGCAGAGGACCCTGCTATTTACAGGCCAATATAGCAACCTGCCACCTCTTAAGAAAAAAGTCTTTTTTGCATGTCAGCTTGTCTCGTTTCCTACAAAAGAATACTGAAATGAGGAACAGAAAGAGAAGATGAGTAAATAAAAGCAGCTCTCTTCTTGGAATATCCTTTTACTTGATAGTGTTGGAGCAAGGGGGGTGTTCTAAAAATTGATGGTCATCTCCTTCCCCCTTGTCAAAGGACAAAATCTTCACTAAAAGGAGTCTAGCTTGCCTGCCATAGGACATACATTTCCCAAACGTGGGTGCAATCCAAATAGCGCAGTTCAAGCCAGTTGCTGGTCTTAATATCAAGTTTCTGTTGACAAACAATACGAATCATGGCACTTCTGTGTGACTGAGTTGATATTCAACACAGAAACACTCCTCCACAAAGTCACAAGACAGACTTGAAATTAAAATAATTTTCAAAGCAAATTGGAGGTGAAAAACAAAAGGAGATAGATTGAAAATTGGAAGTAATGGGAAAATAAAGATGAGGTGTTAGTGCTACCTAATTGTTTTCATTTTTTCATAATAAAAATGATTATCTCTCTAAATGTATGTCACCCGTGCATTTATCTACATTTCTGTTTGTCTATCATTTACCTGTCTTCCACCCGCCTGAAAGTAACTACCTATTCGGAAAAGCAACTTAAATTGTCTTCCATGGTGAAGGGAGAGAGAGAGATAAAAAGGAGAGAGAAAAACGGTGAAAAATCTTGGTGTAATCTGAATAGCAATGAAGCAAAAGCTACTCCTTGATGTGCCTATGAATCCTGTAAATGAAGTGGCCCTTGAATTAAATTAATTTAAAATCTGGCAAATATTACTCGGCGTGTTTGTCAATGTGCTGTATAATTATTAATTTGTTCATCGAGGCAACTATATAAATAAATAGAAAGCAGAATGCCATGATTAAACTAACATTAGAAATCCAGGGTCAAGAAGCTCTGTTATACAGGGATCTAAATAGCTTTCCCAGGTCCTATTTTTACATCTCCATACAGATCTGCAGGTCTGTAACTGCGAATTAATTGGCACACATTTAGATGCCAACAGAGCTTTTGTATTCTCAGTGCACATTTTGTCTTCTCAGAGTGAGATGTTAGTAATGGAGGTTTTAATATTACCCCTAGGGGAGCACCAGAAAATCTTAACAATTTCCTTCACTAGAGTATTTTCATTAGAGCTAAATGCTGTGCAATTTACATTTGAAATCAGGTGTAGGGTAAGTATAATGTGACAAGACATGTTGCAATGTTAGGTTTTTTTGTTCAAATGTTCCTTATTTACTGCAATATAGCCTCTAAAGATAAGCATGCAATTAAAATAAATATCTTGATTTTTAACCACTCCTAATTGGACTGTTACTGGGATAATAGGAGCACAAAATAGAATCAGGTTTAAAAAGGCCCAAAGCACAAGATTAAAATATTACTCCATTTAAACAAAAACGTTTCTGGCAAAATAGGTTCTGTAGAACAGAAAAGAGTTCATCATAAGTAAATCAGACACAAAACCCTTCTTTTGTAGCACTAATTCAACCTTGCGGTTGCTTAAAATGCCAAGACCTCTGTATGACTCACAGGAAAAACCATAAAACCTACCCCTTTCAACAAAAAAACCACCCAACAAAAGGAACTGAATTGATATACAAAAATAAAATCAAATGAAAAAAAAAAAAAAAAAACAAGAGCAGGAGGACTAGAGCCAAAACAGGACTGTTACATAACTGAGGCTGAATTTCAATGCTTAGTCTAATATGAAATTTTACTCTGCCGTTGTTCAAACCTCAAGACAGTCGTATCCCATCACTGACTTGTGTTTTCAGAGAAATAAAAGAAGAAATTGTGCTTCTAAAGGAGGTTCAACCAGATGAGGGCCTCTTTCATGCCTAAGCCTGATCACAGGATCCACCATTTCAATGTTTCTCTACCAAGAGCTCCTAGCAGGCTCAGTCAGTCCAGGCTTATCATCTAAGAGGGTTCCTACAGAAAGAAGATTGGAGTATCTGCCTCTTAGCCAGCCAGAAGTTCACTAAAAATTAGGAAACCAAATCACTGCAGAAGAGACCTTCTGGCTGCAGGAGAGGAAAGAAAGCAACAGTCCTAACAGTATGCTCTGTGAATCCTCTCTGTGAAACTGCAGCCAAACTCAAGTGCAGCAATAAGCCACTTCATGATGAAGGAGATCTAACCACAAGGGGTCAGATCCAGAGGGCTGGAATGGTTACAGGAATCCCCAGACATGTCCTGCATGCAACACAACCCTCGTGGGCTGAGTCATGGACCAGAGGAAGGTAACCTTCTCGTTGTCTTCTTCCTTTCATAGCCAGGCCAGAAAGAAAGCATAAAAATAACAAATGATTTTGAAGAGCAAAAATTCATCCCACCTGACCAAAGTGGCTGGGTTAGGTACGCGGACACTGTTGTCTCCATAATGTCAATGAAGAAAAGAAGGTCCTACACAGGGTGCAGTAGATGTCAGCAGGGTTAAGCCACCCTTCATGTTGCCTCCCTCTTGTATCAGGATACATAGGGAGTATAAGGCAAATCGGTTTCTAATCAGAGGGAGAGGAATTAAGCACAAAGGATCATGCTCTGGCTGGATAGGACCAGGTTTTCAAAGCTTAGCCATTATGCATTAAAAAAAAAAAGACTAACAACTGCAGAAACCTCTCATATACTCACACAGGAAATCACAAAAACCCAGGTGCCCGATTTTCCGACATTATTGTAAATTGCAGCCTTCTGCTGTTAAGGACTCCATGAAAAGCCCTTCATAAATTTTCATTAGAAAACTTACTGAATGTAAGACAGATTGAAATGATATGAATGTTTGAAGGTGTTTCTTCCAACCTTCTGAGGAAGGGTGATTAGAGAAGTTTAAGTTACCTCTGAAGAATTAAAAAAAAAAAAATTTAGTTCCCTGGTCCTTTAAAGACTTTTGACTAACATTATTTCTGACAGCAGTAATGCATGCTTATGAAGTCTTCATGACCTGACAGATTTTATCAGGCCTGCATTGCCATCTGAGTGTCTATGAAACTTATGCTGAGCAAGAAGTAGGAAAGTTTTGGATATGGCCATTTTTTTGCAAGGCAAAAGTGTTGTCGAGAACCAAGGAATCTGGTGAGGTGCCAAACTAGGAACTGACACCACATAGTGGTAAGCAGCAGAGTGTGAGCAGCTTGAGCACTGAGAATTAAATCTTCAAAAGCTTGCAAATATTAAACAGCAAAGAGGGGAAGAAAAAAAGCAGGGAACTAAGACCAAATATATTTCCATTTCAGAAACAAGATGAGGTAATGAGGACTCAAGAAGTCCTACACTTTGTAAAAGCTTCAAGCTGTTAGACACCTTTCTTCTGTAATATGTAAATGAAACACCATGAAAAATCCAGAGAAATTACAAGATTTTTGACTAAGGAACACAATGCAATTATGTTAAACATACTAGGCAAATAGTAGAGCTGAGACATAAAAACAATTAATATAATCCAAAATCTTCTGAGAGTTGTTAAATCAAAGGTTATACGTGAAATTGTGTTTGAATATTCAATAAAATAAATTAACTCTGCTTTCCACATAGCTCTGCCCACAACTTACCCACATGTCCATCACAATGTCAGCAGGTCTTCAGAAGGTTTTTGCAAGCATTGACTACGTTTGAAATGCATAAAAAAGTATAGTCCATTGCTTCAAACCATTTGGAAGAATAGATATCACAGAAAGATGTTTCTTCCTGAGAAAGGAAGAGCCGTTATAGCAGAAAATGAGATAGAAGGAAACTTACACCAATGAATTTTAGATGCCTACTACGTAGACTTCCGTTCTTACCTATTTTATGGTCAAAGCAGAAAATATAGATTTCTAGGATGAAATTATTGTGCTCTAGTCTGGATTTTAATTTCCAGCCTGTGCACGTAGCAATGCATTAGGTTACAGGTAGGTGGAATGAAGGAGTAGGGTGTTTCTACAGAACAAGAAGCTAAATCTAACATCATGCTTTTCTTCAGTGAGTCTATCAACTATGTCTTAAAAATGGTATTGAATT
The DNA here is from genome assembly GCA_013396635.1 of Penelope pileata. Taxonomy (NCBI): domain Eukaryota; kingdom Metazoa; phylum Chordata; class Aves; order Galliformes; family Cracidae; genus Penelope; species Penelope pileata. The sequence goes on from WBMW01000255.1 coordinate 434,073, forward strand.
GCCATCTAATGAGGAAAAAAATAAAACTATATTTGTGATGCTAAAAGGTATAAGTTCCTGGCCAGAATATGAGCTTGGATAAAGATATTAGGAAATAATTGAAATTAATTTTTCCACTGTTTAACGTTATACTATTTCGTCCTTAATATTTGCTAATATCACACAAAACCCAGAAACTAAACTTAAAGTGAAATACCTACCACACAGTACCTCATCGGAAAGACACGAGAGCACTGATAGTAGCAGGTCCTCTTAACGTACAAAGCTGTTCACAGTATGTTCACTGCACACACAGCAGATAGCAAATCCCCAGTAGGACACAGGCAACCACACACCTCAGCAAGAAAGTGAGAGAATGGGCTCCCTATCAGCTGACGACTGAGACCAGCATAGTCTGAGAAGTTTCTGGAGCCTGTTGTCCTAGGGTAATGAAAAAAAAAAAAAAAAGGGCATCTAAAGCCACAGAGGGATCACACCAATAAGAGCTGCACCTGTACAACAACACCCAAAACACCCAACTCAAATGGGACGATGCAATTGCTAAAATTAGTGCTTACTGCCTCCAAATTGTTGGGTCTTGGTCTTGTGACACTAATAATACTTCTCCCCCACCCTGCTTCACCTGTAGAAATACAGGTCTTTGTTTTCATTGCCTCAGTATGGGAAAGTCATGCAGTGTAGCTTGAACTTCCAGAGCTCTGATCAAGCACGCAAAAGAATCAGCTGTGAAGCTCAGAGTCCATTGACTTCAGCCTCCGCCTCTGAGGTGCATCTTGTTTTGTCCAAGTTCAAAGTTAAAACAGTTAGCCTAACTCATGGACTTGGCTGAATTTCAGAGGGATATTACACTCCGAATGTGCTTTGAAAAATGCCTGTGCTGTTTTCCTTCCTTTCTATGAGCACATTTTCTTTAATTTAGGAAGTTCTGCGTGTTTGCACAGAATTAGTTCCTGCTTCTTTTAAAATTCCCTAGAATTTTCTCATTGTCCTCAGTGAGAAGAAGACAGGATCATGGGTCCCTACCCAAACAAAATTTCTGATTGGGAGCTGATTAAATATTTAAACAATTCTAGATAGAATGTTCATTTTCAGGGACTTTATATGGCTGATCTAATAAAAGTTAAGTTATTCCTCTGTGCATAAGTCCTCTTATGTGAGTAACAAGGAGCACATAGTTAAAGATAAATAATTCTTCAAAATATCTGAACTGTGGACCCATTAGTAAATAACACAGCATTGAGCTCAGTGAAAAATACTCCTGAGGATACAATCTCTTACAGAATGGAATACACTGTACTACAAGCAGACTTGGTGAGATTTGAAATTTATTTCGTACTGGGAATGGACTTATTTTTCTGTTGCCCATATTAAAGTTTGGCAATAATATCCAACCAATAACCCCATCTAATCAGCCTCATAAGATACCCAAAAGTCATGAGTTAGAAATGCTGACTAGCACAGCAGAAGAGACAGACAAGTGAGAATGCAGCAGACAGAGCTGACATGCACCAGGAATTAAAATAGAACTTGGGAGGACAGGATGAGAAAGCCAGCTGAAATTGTCCAGAAACTCTTAGACATTTACCCTGCCAGGTTTCCTCTTCTCTTCCACCGTTCATAGTCCAGATTATTTTGAAATTTATGTAAGTCTACTGATTAAAATTTAAACCACTATGTCTAATTCTAGAATATACCCAGTTCCTACTTTCAGTATTTATTTATTGCTATGTATTAAGTACCTTCTGTTTCCTTTTTCAATGTAGTTGGAATCCAAAATAGATAAGAAATTTTAATGAGAAGAAAGAGAATAGAAAAAATTCCATTAGTGAATATTTTATTAATTGTGAATATCACAAATACATTTTCAAAGACAAAAAGATTTCTTTCCTTTTCTGAAAAAATAATAGAAAACTATGAAAACTTCTTGTTGTACATTTGAAAGAGGAGCTCCATTTTTTCAACTGACAACAAAAGCTTTGATTCAAGAAATACAGAAAATCTAGGCAACGAAGTTCTCCTTCAAATATTTGTTTCTTGCAAAATATCAGCTCACTTGCCAGTTATTCTACCAACACCATCAAACAACATGACCCCAGCTTTGCAGTCTGCTGAATTCTTGTCCTAGAAAGACATCTAATTCATAAGGAGAAGGAATAATTAAATCTTAGTCTGTGACTATTTTTCAGTAATTTTAGACTGAATTTTCTAAAATGTTGAATAATAGACATGGACAAAATCTCTTAGACCTGCTTCATGTAGACTAATGGAAGAAATACTTTGGTGCTACAAAGGGAAAAAAACAATTTTGAGTGTCATTTTTAAAGATGGAAACACACAAATGATAAAAATTAGTTATCATGGAAGCTCAGGAGATACCATGCTCTCTTCTCCCAGTAAGATCTTCAGGCATCGTGGTGCTGCTCCATGTATTCCGAGCTGATTACTCTATTCATCATTATAATATGGCTCCATATAGGAAGAGTTTAAACAGATTTTTTTTTCTGTGATAGTACTTTATTCCAATGGGAGGGGGCTCCATTTTTCTTTTAGATAGTGATGATGATATTTTGCTTGTGATTAAAGCTCTGATCTTCAGTCTAGCTTTAACCATTTCTCATGGGCACAGAACTTGCAGGCACATTTTCAATGTAATTATTTGTGTCTGCAATCTAGTTACTTAGATGTCTGAGTCCTTGATTGCATCCATAAGTCAGGGACTTGGACATCTAAGTGATCTAAATTGCACCTGCAACAATTTGCACCTAAAATGTCAAAAAAAAAAAAAAAAGATATATATGATATAGCAGGTAGAAAAAGAGTTAGAGAACAATTAGGGGCATGGAAAACCTCAGAAATGAAACAAAATGGAACAGAATTGGACTGTTTACCTAAGAGATTAGATGAAATGAATAAAAAAGGAAATTATCAGAAGTAAAAGAAATAAGAAGCAGGACAGAAAAGATACATAAAGCACTTTTATCCTTCTTCTCTTTATCATAATGCAAGAACAAAAAGATATTTCACAAAATTTATACAAATGGAGATACACTTTCACACAATTAACATGTGAAGAGCCTGACCACGTGACATATGAATCCAGCAGGACTCAGTAAAGGGTGAGATACCTTTGTGGATTTAAAGATGCTTAAAAACATTTAAGAAGCAGCAATTTCAGAAGGCCAATTACCTTCCCACTTCAGGGCTTTAACAATTTTTTGGTAATACTGGGGACAAAATCTGGTCCTCGTTTCTCAGAATCAGATTAACTTAGACATACATGAAGCGGGATTCCATGTATCTTCCTCCTGAGCCCTTTAGGGCTGCTCCTGGTTTGTGACAAGAGTGTTAGGCAAAGTGGAGTCCAAAAGAGAGAGCCACACCAGCTCAGGCTCTCCTCCTAGGAGCACACACACTATTGGAAGACCTTTCAGAAAATGTCACAGTAGGACTCAAGAAGACTGTAGAGTCCTTGCTTCTTCACTATCAGAGTGATAGTAACTGAGAATTAACAAAAACAAAGATTTCATGTCAGAATAGGGCATTCCATCATAACACTTAAAGAATTAGAAGGACAACTAGTGTAGGGATATATTTTTACAAGAAAACCTGCACGAGACAGATTATTGGAGCAACAATCAAACAGGGTTGGCTAAAAACATGGGCTGCAGTCCACACCAAATAGGAAAGATGTTCATCTACTTTCCTCTCACATCAGACTTTTTATTCTTTTCCAAAAAGATAAAAGAAAAAAATATGAGAGATGTACTCACCCACCCACCCCCTCACAGAGTGGGCTAATATCCCACAGGCAAAAGAAGAATATAAGGCAGAATTCAAAAAAACTTACAGAGCAAGAGTGGTGGTTAGGACACTCAGAGGCAGGACTGTATCAGGTTCTCCCCCAGTGCAGGTTACCAATGTTAGAACCGCTAGCCAGCCACACTTGGGTAGATCCTATTTTTCCAAGGTGACTTGTTAATAAAGCAGTGCACTTTCATACCAAAAACTGTTCTGCAAAAAAAACCTGTGGCCTGTTCTATGAGTTACTCTGCTTCAAATCCACGTCTTAACCAGGCTAGTATGTCCTTCCATACATTTTAATTTTATGATATAGCTGTACATATCATCAGGATAGACTGAGAGCTATGTTCCAAAAAAATAAGAGATAACTAGTTAGTTAACTAAAGTTAGGACACTTTCTGATCTGTAGTAGATGCGGGTTCAAGTCTCAGCTGGAAATCAGGCAAGATGCAGACTTGGAAAATGGTCTTTTACCATCTTAGAGGAGTTCCCTAGAGCGCTCTATAGAAAATGACTTATTGCCTGTCTTTTCAGGAAATAGTTCCAGGCTTGACATACAGAAGACCTACTTTCTTGACCATCTTGATCCCATCTGGTTTTTCAGCAATGCTTCTTGTGCATACTTGGTTTTCCCTGCGTATCACAGACGGGCTCTGGCGATGTGAATCAGGTCTGTAAAATCTAAGGATCCCCAATGGACAAAAAACATCTTGCCCCAGCTGGACACGGTATTCTGTGTGCTAGAACAAATGTAGAAAGAGGAAAAAGTGAGCACCTAGGAAATGTTAAGCAGGTGGATAGAGGACAAATTCCAGGTCCTGTCTAAATACAGTAGCCATCCCTCTATAGCCAACTGTGATCAGGATCCAACAGAGCAGTGAGAGGTTAAAGGGGTTGTCATAAGAGAAGATAAAAATGTCCACCTGGCTGAAGATGTGAGGTGAAGTTACAGAACATAAAATAAAGAAAATGAGATATCAATGGAGCAATTCAAACAGCTGAACTACCCAAACAGAGTAGCAGATAAGGACAGTGATTTTGGCAGATCTGGGTTCAAGGAACAAATGAGGGAAGAAAGAAAACAAAGTAAAAGTCATTACAGTGTTCAAATGCAGCTGAGAAAATGGTGGCATGAATGCACACTTCAGCTTCTGGAATTAAGAGTTTAGACAGTATCTGAGATGTAGAGACAACCAGTGGATTTTGGCAACTGTTTGGATTTCATAGACAAGGAGGTTTAATACGCAATATTTGCTTCTTCTGGTTTCTCCCCTTTTATGTGAGTGAATAGGTTCCAGACTGTTTGGTCAGCTTACACTCCTTTGAAGCTGAAGGGCCTAATTGACAACTTTCATTTAAAGGCAAGTGTAAGAACCCAGGATGGTCCTTTTGTCCTCGGAGATGTTAAATCAATAGCCATGCACTGACACTATGAGAGACTGTCCAAACAAAGGGGTGCTTCCAAGGCTGAGGAATTTGTTCTGATTCTGAGAAGGTTTGGAAGTCTGCAGAAAAGGGAGCATAGTTGTTACAGCAACCTGCAAGGAAACACTAGACACAGCCTAAGTATGTGAATCTCAGAAAAAATGGGAGAGAAAATGTTCTCAGCTGATTGGTGACTAAAGGGCACTTGGACCTGAAAGCAAAGAAAGCGTCTAAAAATCATTTGGGAGAATGTTAGTCACCCCAGGTCAAAACCATGCCAGGCACCACTTTCTAAATGTAACAGCACAATCAAGCTGACTCTGAGTCTGGGGGCTGCTGCAGCTCAGGGCTGAATTTGAGGTGTGGGGGTAGGAGGTAGTTACCCTCCTGTTATTTCACTGGGTTGAAATGCACATACCTAAAACAGCCATCTCTCCTCATACTCTCCCCCTGGCTGTACAGGCACATAGGTTGTTTCCTGAAGAGATACAGGGCAAAGCGAGTAGGAATACATAAAGCACTGAATGCTATGATTTGAGTGCTAGGTGCTATGCTAGTATGCTTAGGCAACATCAAAGAAGGAATTCTGTGCAAAAACAATATCTTAATAAGATTTCAAAATTCACTGGCTTTCCAAGCCCTACCACTGGGTTATACCCAACTGAAAACAAGTGGTTTCCTTCCTCTCTTGGCCAGACTTCAGCTAGTGCAGTTACAAGAAAACACACAGCCACCTCTGCTTTCTTCATCTGGGCCCCAGCAAAGGAAAAGAGCTCGCTCTTTTCTTTTTTGCCCTCTGTATTTTCCTTCTTCCTCTCCTTCCATATTCTCCTTTTTCTATGAATTCCCGTACTATTTTTGCTCTGCAAGCATTTTTCTTTTCCTTATTAAATATTTTTTGAAAATATTACCTTTTGTTTTCCTTTTCTCTATTCTTCCATGTTTATTCCCGGGTAATGTTTGCTGGCCAGTGCCAGCACTGTGAACGTCTACAGCTCAGCTAGTAGTTTGTAGTCCCTTGCAGAGAAATTTCTCTACTTTACAATTTACCTCATTCTAACATAGCAGCTGAAAATGGCTCAGATAAATCATATCCAAGAAGCATCTCGTTTTCTTATGTCTCTCCTACTGTGGAAGAGTTTTGGGAAATAGGCCTCTTTTTCCTAGTGGAAGAGTAAGTGAGCAGCCCAGATGGCTTCTCACTGAAAAGATCTAAAAGAGTCATTGGGGTATTATGTTTGCCCTAACTTCCATGTCCTACTCACTGCCAGAGATGTTTTATCACGCCAAACAAACACAAGGTCTCACAGGAGCCAACTCTGTTTCACTTGAAGTCAGGACTGTCGGGCCACCAACAGCAGCTTTTGAAAACCTGCTTTGGATTCTACGAGACAGTTGTCTAGGAGGCCTAAATACAAACACCATTCATCTATCCAAAAAGCACAGTCAATTACCTATTCAATCCTATCATGTCAGTTATGGGAGAATTTCCAAAAATTGAGTGAGTCAAGTAGAACTAATGGCTGCAGGAAGCCATTCCTCTATAGAAAAACTGATTAGCAAAACTAAGATGGGCAGACAGACCTTTTATTGGGAGTCAGTCCCTCCATTTTGGCATAAATGGTGAAAATACAGCTACGAATCTGCATTGCTTTCACTGAGAATGTGAAATAATGCAGAAGAAGAGGGGTTTATGTTGCAAAAATATTTCTGTTATGGAGTTAATTTCATATCATTTTATTCTTCTCAAACTTATAATTTTCTACTCCTCATACATTTTTATGGCCAGAAGTGATTGTTAGCATCATCTAGTCTGACACGCAGCATAGCAAGGGCCACAGAAGTTCATCCAGTAATTCTTGCATTGATCCCAACAATTTACATTTGGATTAGAGTACATTCTCTACAAAAACATCCAGTCTTCTTTTAAAAACTTCAAAGTAACAGGGAAAAAAATCTTCTACAACTCCTGAACCTGTCTGAATAGTTAATTACTTGTTAAAAATCCACATCCTATTTCCAATGTGAATTTTGTTTTGCTCTAGCTTTAACCACTGGGTATCTTTGCAACAGTCAAGAATCCTCCAGTACTCCCCACCTTTCCCACTGCCATGATGCTAAGCACCTTGCTGGTGGCAAATTTCCCCTTAAATATTCTTTAACTCAAAGGTGTTGATTCATTAGAAAACTACATAGGACGCATGGCCAGGTCCTGTCCCTGAGCTCCCCCAGACTGACAGCAGACCCCCTGCTGCTCTCCACAACAGAAAGTACACACAGCCTACACACATGGAAGCAGTCGGCAGAGGGCTCACCTCTTGCAGAGTAACCCTGTCTCTGATCTGAGCTAGGGCCCTCTCGCATAGAAAAGCCCACCTGGCTTATCTGGAACAAGAGCAGAGGCGGCTTTGGCTTATTAGCTCCTAACAACGTAGCTTCAACCGCAACATAATGGATGCTAACACCAAAGATAAACTCCTAGGGGGATGAAAAAGGTGCCTGGATCTGCAGTGTACCAAAATAATCAACTTCAGGATTAGAAGGACATCACACAGACCCAAAGGCCTCCCTGGAAAAAAAAAAAAAAATCTCAGAGTTAAGTAGGACCTTTAAGTCATGTTTGCTATTTACAGTTGAAAAATAATTGAATATTTGCAAGCTGGCCACTTAGAAAACCAACTTTCACCCTTCTATCTTCACATCTTTGCTTAATATATGGGTATTTCATCTGTAAAATTATTTTAGACACTGGCAAAGTGGCCCTAATGTAGCCGTCATTGCTCATCCTCCCTCCCCACCGCTCTTCCGCGAAGCCTGCTGTGCTACTGTCATGCTATTAACATTCCTCCAAAGTCACGGAAATGCTAGGATGTACCTGGTGCATCAGATACCCAGCAGGTGCCTTCTGCAGGTACTGTGCGTCCAAGCAATGCCAAGAAGCAGTCATAAAGTTAACGCCGTAGTAAACTATGTAATTTTTAGATAACAGCTACTTACATAAGTACAGAAATTGCTACATTTTATATGTACAGATCGCTCACTTTCCAATTATGGACCAAGACCCAGTGCGTGCAAATAATTAGTATTTAGGAGTAATACATTATTTTTTTCCCCTGCGTGCCACTCTGTGGTCTGAAAATGCTGGCAGATTCCTAAGTTACTTTGTGTCTGTTGGTGCAATTTCCCCTCCATCCTAGAAGTTTCTGGAGCAAATAAGCAATGCTATAATGTTACAAGGGCCTAATAATTGTGTTCCAGAAGCTTCCCATGCAATTTTCATATTTCATTATATGGTTAGCTAATTTATGCACCAGTATCATTTGGAAAATAGCATATAGAACGCATGAGGAGCCTGAACCTTAAAAACACACTCCTGTGCCTCATGGCAGCCCCAGGTGCAAGATATTATTCTTTAATGCCACAGAAAGTCTGCAGCTACCTGACACGAGGACAGAGCACGGTGACTGAGTCATTTCACTTGAAGATTTTTGCAATGCCAATGTGTTTGTGCTCAGACAGCGACATTTACAGGCTGGATCGATGGTCTGAGGCCCATCGTACGAGGTTCAACAAGACCAAGCGCTGCGTTCTGCACTTTGGTCACAACAACCCCATGCAACGCTACAGCCTGAGGGCAGAGTGGCTGGAAAGCTGCGCAGAGGAAAAGGATTTGGGGGCATTGGTCAATGCTGGGCTGAGCATGAGCCAGCAGTGTGCCCAGGTGGCCAAGAAGGCCAACGGCATCCTGGCTTGTATCAGAAATAGCACAGCCAGCAGCATCAGGGAGGTGACTGTCACCCTGTACTCAGCTCTGGTGAGGCCGCACCTCGAGAACTGTGCTGAGTTTTGGGCCCCTCACTACAAGAAAGACATTGAGGCCCCAGCGCGTGACCAGAAAAGCTGGACACAAAGGGCAACAAAGCTGTGAGGGATCTGGAGCACGTCTTATGGGGAATGGCTGAGGGAGCTGGGATTGTTCAGTCTGGAGAAGAGGAGGCTCAGGGGAGACCTTATTGCTCTCTGCAACTGCCTGAAAGGAGGCTGTGGTGAGGTGGTGGTCAGCCTCTTCTGGGTAACAGCAATAGGATGAGAGGGAATGGCCTCAAGTTGTGCCAGGGGAGGTTCAGGTTGGATGTTAGGAAAAAATTCTCCTCAGACAGAGCGGTCAGGCCCAGGGAGGTGGTGGAGTCACCGTCCCTGGAGGTGTTCAGGAAACATGGAGATGTGGCACTGAGGGACATGGTCAGTGGGCATGGAGGGGATGCGCTGGCGGTTGGACTTGGTGATCTGAGAGGTCTTTTCCAGCCTTAATGATTCTATGGTTTCCATACTCGGAATGGCTAGCGCAGGAAAGACGCAGGCCATTGGCCAGGCCACTTGCCCCACACTGCTGCCAGCCAGAGGGCTGAGGCTCCCGGAGGCGCAGAACCAGCTCCCGCCCACCGCTGAGTGCGCGCAGCGGGGCGGGCACTCCGAGCAGCGCCGGGGCTGTCCCGGGCCTGGGGGGCGGTGGAGCCAGCCCTGCCCTGGCTAAAAGGCAGGGGAGAAGGGCAGCTGCGGGGGCCGGGCCGAAGCCAGGGCGGGCACCGAGCGGCGGATGGTGGCACGGCCATTAACGGCCGCCGGGGGGCAGCGCGAGATCGCCCAACCGCCGCCGCCATCCAACTGCCGCCGCCTCGGCTCGGTGCCGCACGGCCCCGCGCAGCGCGCCCCGGCCGGGCTCCTTCCCGCTCCCGACCCCGAGAGCTTCTCCGGGTGTCGGCGCCCGGCGGCGGCTGGTCCCCGCGGGGCGAGGCCGAGGGCCCCGGCGGTCCGTTCCCCGGGCGCCCAGTGCGGAGCCGCGTCCCCGCGAGAAGGAGGCCGCGCGGTATCGTTATCTGAGATTTCGCCCAGGAGCCGCTGATCAAAGCTAATGCAAAATAAATGTCTCCCTTTAATAGACTGATTCCTCTAAGCCCTTGACACTGGGAATTGGGATTTCCCAATGCTATTAGCACTTAGCAGTAGGGGCTCCAGACCAGCCAAGAACAAGGGATTAAGAGGTATTTGTCTAAACTAATTTCTCTCTGTATACCGGGTCTATAGAGACTGGTGTTACTCTGCTGGAATTGTGCAACACTGCTAATTGGCTACAAATCCAACAGTGGCAGGGCTCCCACCGGAGGCTGCCATGTATTCATTACCCCTGCTCCCGCCCAGGCCCGGGGACACGGCCTGCTTCCTGCCACCTGCCCGGATCACCTCCTGCTCTGGGGAAGGGGAGCGCCTGGGCGCCCTGCGGGGAAGTGAATTAGTCACTAAATATCGTCACTGTAATAGAAATAAGGCCATATAGCACAGGACCCTCAAGCTTTTATTTATGTGAATGGGCTCTCGGGATGGATTGGGCTGGGTTTGGACATGTATTATACTGTCACTTGTATCCTTTCCAGAACAAGAGAGAAAAAACATGCAGTAATGGCTGTGGTTCCTTGGAATTCCTCCCTCCAGGCTGGTTTGCACCTCGGCTTAACCAAATGTTTACTTCTTTACCACTTCTTTAGATTTATATCATGCACATGTCCAGCCAAGGGGAAGACTTAGGAGCCATTGAGGGTGCACAGATGCATTTTTGTTTTGTTTTTAGGTTCAGAGTAGTCCTGGACTAAGGAAGAAATCCTGGGAAAGACCACAGCCTGAAGTCAGTGCTGCTAGAGGGTGATTCCGTGGCAGCCAGAGGGTTGCTCCTCTCCCCCAGGTGGCACCCCTTCGCCTGCAGTAGGTGCATTTCACTATTGCTTATTTTGGAGGGGAGGCAGGAAGCTCCCAGCAAAACTTTTCGGTAGTGGACAAAGGTCTCATCAGTTTCCAAGATGAAAATCTGCTTTCACAACGGCTCTGATGGCAATCCAGACAGGCATATGAATCAGACAGGACCACAGATTCTTCAGAGCTATCTTTTCAGGATGAAGCACTGCATCATAATTGCTTTGAGCAGAAAGGTCATCCTGAACTTGTGAAACTACCACCACAGATGTCAGATATCTGGAAACCTGCCTACTAGGAAATAAAAAAACAGTGAAGTTCACCACCAGGCTGTTCAGCTTGCTGGACCATGTCATTCTTGCTAACATCGGGTTCACAAAATAGGTTGCAGTTCTACCTGAGTCATTTTGGTTTCCATCCTCCAAACACAAGGACTGAACCTGAAGTCTGTGATCTGTACATCTGAGATCTGTTGGGTTCAGCATTTCATAATGCCTCACCTATATCATATACCTGTGAAACTCAAGTAGCATCTTTCACAGCCTGAGCAAAACACCAAAGACACTATTGCAAGAGTGACTGCTTAAAAAGCTTTGCAACATAGTTTGCTGAATCTCAGCAGGTGCTGCCGGACACAAGTATCCTTCTATACTGAGAAAAGTGCATGAAAAGTCAAAGAATGAAATTCTGGCTGTACCAAGGCGGATGGGAAATATTCAGAATTTCAGCAGGTCTCGAGTTGTACTGAAAGAGGACATCAAGCTTCAATCACTTGGTGAGCGGAGTGCTGTGCCCTAAACAGCCAGGGGGACCAGAGCCAGGTTGGCCGTGTACGCCCCGCACTCTCCTTCATGTACAGGCTATAAATGGAGTCCGTTGATGTGGAATACACTATTGCCCTACAACAACTCAAAGATAGCATCAATTTTAATCTCAGTCTATGAGATAACAGGAGCATCCTAGCCAATAATCAAACAAACAATAGAAAAAATATTTGTCCATGAACAGAGAGAATTAATTCAGTTAAGATTCAGTTAAGATTCAGTTTAAGAGTCTAAACTTTCATTGATCGGATCTTTCAAGCTAGAAATTGCATGGCCTTAACCAGCACGCTTCTTGAGACATGTGCAGAGAATGTAGCAAACTCAGTGGAAACTTCTTCAGTATGAGGTAATAGAGGGATAGAGAAGGATAGATAAGGAGGCAGAAAAACAAGATGAAGATTATTCAAGGTATTCCCCTTCTGCACAAGATATAACTAAAATGTAGGCAGCGCTGACCAGAACCAGAGGTTGTCTGCTAAGGAGAAAAGTGCCCCTGCTAACTTTGCGCAGCAGACAGAGGCCAGACCGCCTAGCCCCCTTCTCATTACAGAAATGCCCCTTTCAGTGAGGCACTTCAACAGTTGTCTACCTTTGAACGTGTAAATACCCCCATTAAATCTGGTGGATCGGGGCCAAAACTAATTAATTTAGTGATGCTTTGCATCAAAATCTCTCTTGCAACACATAGCACTCACAAACAGAATGACAGGATTAATTAAACTATTTGAAAAGCTGAGCAGGTTAGGACTGGGTTAGGACTAAAGAGCGTAATGATATTCTTAGTGGAAGGCAATGAAACAAATGACCCCTGTGAAACTGATAGGAATTTGCTGAGAATTTTTTGCTGTTGTTTGGTTGGTTTTGGGGGCTTGGGATGGGTTTTTTTTTGTTTGGGTTTTGCGGTTTTTTTGTTTGTTTTTTTTGGGGGGAGGGTTCGATTATTTTGTTTGTTTGTTTGTTTGTTTGTGGTGTTGTTTGTTGGTTGGTTGGTTGGTTGGTGAGATAAATGAATTGGGTCTGGCAAGCCAGCCAATTTTAGGTCCAAGAGGCCATGCACTTTTACTTGGATTACTTCTTTCAACCTGTCCCCACCAACCAGGCTCAACTCAAACTGTAACATGAGCAGGAGCTTCATAGTACTTTCAGGTATCAAAACAGGCCATGAAAAGTTCCTATGGCTTGTGGCTAAGACAAAAGTGGAAGAACGAAAGGACAGGAGAAAGAAAGAAAGCAAACCAATGTAGAATTTCACCTAGATGCATTCAGAACCTAAGTGCATTCAGAGCTTTACTGTGCCCTGCTTAGTGATCAGGCTGGACAGAAAGATACAGGCTTGGTAATGTGCTGTACTGCGGTGGACAAAATCCGATTTTGCTGGGTTACACTAATGGAACAAGAAAAACAATAAGCAAATTAAGTTACTGGAACGATATTTGAGAAAATAAAACAGTAATTGGAGCAGTGCAGGCCCTCTGGTTGGTCTCATTCTCTGAGGCACCCTGGGGTGTATTGGCAGCACCATCACTTAGCTGGTGTCAGCTGAACAGTGCCAGTTTACGCTCACTGAGGATATGGCCTTTAAACTCACCCAGGTTGTGTCAGCAACAGAGTGCCCTCTTGCAACCTTTCCGCAGCACTGCAAAATCTTTAATGGTTTGGCACTGCTCAAAACCATTCCATTTTGTAAGAGGAAAGTAAGTGGTATTTCACCTGCCTGGGAGGCCCCTTCTCTTCCAGCTGATTAAGGAGCAAACACTACTGTAACCTCGGTTCTTCTAATATGACAGGCAGTAGTGAATGGCTGAGGTGACAGTGATCTTTGCATCCTATGGACAGTCTATTTCCTATAGGTGTTTTCTGTGACTGTAGGAAATTATGGGCAGGCCAATGGAAGAAGCATCCCAGACATTGTTAAACTCTCCAGACTCAGGGCAACGTGAAACCAGCATGCCTGTATTTGCCATTTATTAGCACATACATGTTTTTGTAAGGTTCAAATAAGTGGCTCTCAAGGACTGCACAGCTATAGAAGAGTTGGATTAATTTTTTTCTCATCAGGAAATGTAACTTGTATGTATGTAAAGAACATTGTACATGCAACATACAACATAAAATGGATCCATTATCTAGATCCATCACCAAAACAAGGGGGAATTACGGGCATTTTTGCAGAAACAAGTCCAATGCTCTTTTAATTGTAAAGACATAATAAATATTCATTTATTCAGACAGATGAATCTCTCTGAAATAGCTATACACAATCCTATTTAGGAAGTTATATAGTTTGATAAACCCCCAGAACTGTATAAAAAAATCCAGACTGAACATAGGCTTTTGACATTACACTAGGGAAATGACTACCTGAGCAAACAATAACATCTCCTTGCCTAAGCCCTCTGTTCCAACAGTCATATACATTCATGCATGGAAAAACCTGCAAGAATACTGACATGCCAAAATGTTTGCAAGATCACTGCCTGTGAAAGGTTATTCACAGATACAGTCTCGGGCAAAATCACACCCTCAGAGGTATTACAACTCTGCCAAAGTCATGGAAAGCCAACAGTTTTCTACTGTGTGAGAAACAATAGACAAGAATTATGCTGAAAAGCAGAGGTTGAGGATAGTCATAATTTTCTTTTCAGAACATCAAAAGCTGCTGTGCCTGACCACGAGTGTTGCCACAGGACATACCCTACCTACCCGAAAAGCTAAAAGCTAAAAGCGCAGGAATCAGAGGCTGAAGGGGAGGGCATAAGCTTTTCCTCCTGTATTCCCTGCTCAGGTACACTCCCATGGTTTGTACTCCTATCTTTTTCCACAGATGGCAAAAATGAGTCCCGAAATCACTGTATTTACAAGCAAATGAAAACACTTGATACTGCATTATATCCGCAGAGGAGTCCACAGCAGCTGTGCACTCCCTGCCACTGTGCCTCTATGTGGCCAAGCCCACTGTGAAGGTTTGTAAGGAGAGCACTTGCCTGAGGAGGGAAGTCACATGTTCTTTGAGTATCTCTGGTTTTCCTTAGTAGTTGGGGTAGCTCCACAGCACCTCAACAGCTTGTGATAAAGACTTTGGTTTCCCCTTCTGGGTATTATCAGCCAGAGGGCTGTGGACCCAGCTCAGCTGCGCTCTGAGATGTCAGAGATTGTGGAACAAGGACCGCATCCTCCCAGGGCAGGTTCTCACCTTAAGGAATTTGAGCCAATTTAGGCAGAAGGAAAGCTCCAGGGTTGTTTCCCGACCTCACTCTCCAGGTAGAATGATGTACACACATCAACATTGATCTTTGCCATCTCCCTGCTCTCACGCCTCCATAAACCTGGCGCTGCAAACATGCTGCCTTTCCTTCTCAGGCAATACAACGCAAGGAGCCTGCTGCCTTGTGTGTGATTTAGGGATCAAGACTCAAGAATAAAAAAGTCAAGGCCATCACGGATCTATGTTAAAACTGATACTCCCAGACATGATATGCCAGTCAGAAGTTACCCATCAGTGCTGGTAACAGCAGCACTACTCGGGGTCACTGACAGGCTGAGAACAGACTCTGGTCAAAAGAATAAGAATTTGGCATTGGAGAGGTGTCAAAACGTGGCAAAAAAATAAGTTGTGGATCAGTAAATAAATCAGTGCTGTCTGAAACTTTAGGCATAATAAAACTAATATACCTACGTCATTACTATTGCAACATTATCCTAAGATTTACACACAAAAAATTTTGGCTAGACATACTAGAATAAGAGGGATAAGAGGCAGGATACACAATCACAGAATTACAGAATCATGGCATGGCTGAGGCTTGCAGGGCCCTCTGTGTCCATCTGGCCCAACCCCTGCCCAAGCAGGGACACCCCGAGCAGGGTGCCCAGAATCATGTCCTGGTGGCTTTTGGAGATCTCCAAGGAGCAGACTCCGCAGCCTCTGGGCAGCCTGTGCCACTGCTATGTCACCCACACAGCACAGAAGCGCTTCCTGATGTCCAGGGGGAACCTCCTGTGTTCGAGTTTGTCCTGGCACTGGGCACCACTGAAAAGAGTCTGGCTCCAACTTCTTTGCACCCTCTTGTCAGGTATTTATTGGTAAGATCCCCCCTGAATCTCCTCTTCTCCAGACTGAACAGTCCCAGCTCTCTCAGCCTCTCCTCACAGCAGAGATGCTCCAGTCCCTCCATCACCTTGGTGGACCTTCATTGGACTCTCCCAGTAGCACTATGTCTCTCCTGTACTGAGGAGCCCCAGGACTGGACCCAGCACTCCAGGTATGGCCTCACCAGTGCTGACCAGAGGGGAATGAGCCCCTTCATCCATCTGCTGTCAATATTTTGCCTAATGTAGTCTGGGATACTGTTAGCCTTCTTGGCAGCGAGGCTGTATTGGGTGCTCATGTTCAACTTCTCCATTGTTATTCCATTTCAGGATTTCTCATGTTTCAAGTGAAATCCCAAACACAGATGACATAGTAATGTCAGGCACCTGTCCTACGAGGGATCTTTGCTGGACGCAAGCTTGTGCTGAGTCCTTTGAGTGGTGCAGGGCTATATCCATTCCACACGCTAACGTAATCAGAGACATTCAATATGGTTCAAAACTGTTTACGCTGTCAGTAATAACCCCAGCAAAAAGAGTTTCTGAACTGCTTTTTATTGAGTCTCACCTCATTCCAGAGCTTGGCAGAAATGTGCATGGCTGATACAGACAGTCACGGAGATTTTTTGTTTCGTCTAAATAAGACTGAATAAACAATAAAAGGTTAAGTGTTATTTTTTCCAAAGCCTGAAACACAGGCAAACAAATTGAGGATAGAGAACTCAATTATCTGAAGCAGAAGCTGCTGGCAGTTACACTCAGCAGAGCTGAATAATTTTCAATTACTCTGGGAGAAGAGGTCACCAAAATATGTTCCCCAATCTGTACATTCCTAAACTCAGATCTCTTGATGTTACAAATGCCCTTTGTCAGGGTAATTTAGCATTTTTTCCTATCAAGCACCCTTTCCCCTACTTTGATCTCTCAAATCGAGTTCTTTCTTCAGGGCACCTGCATTAAGCTTACCCTATGTATGTGCCTTCAACAGAGAACTCATTTGAACTGCCACTTTCTGAAAAGCCAAACTTCACCACATCACAGCCAGCCACTTTTCCAGAGAGATGCTGCATGGGATGAGTACTGCTCTAAGGACCTCTCTGACCCCCAGTGGTGTTAACGCAGCAAAATGAGGAGATGGGTCCCATCCAGGAGAGACACATGCCAGCCTCTTCCCACCTGTACCTGCACATCCCAGCTCAATGTGTGGGTTTTCCCAACAGGGACTGCCGAGGCTCAGCGGGCTTGACCAGCTGTTACCAGTACAGAAGAGAAATCTCTGGTACATCCGGCTATGTCTCCTAGCGAACAGCAAAGAGCTTTGAATGCTGCATACCAGGTTTGTCACATCTTCCTGGCTTTGAGATTTCATCTCTGTTAGCATAATTTCTCTGACACTCTGAGATCCTTGAGTTTCTAGCAGCCATTTTTCCTTGGCTTTTCTCTCAGCAGATTCTTTTTTTTTTTTTTTTCCCCAGTGTGAGTTTTTCTTTCCAGGAGGCAACAGGAATAGAAGCTACATTTTACATCACAAAGCATCTCCATCACCAGAGAAAGGAAACTTTTGCTGTGGTGTGTACCACACATGCACATATGTATAAGAAACAACATATGGAGCCAGAATGGTAAAATTTCTAGCATATGGAATGAACAAGGAAATGTTCTGTGTACTTCTGTTTTCACATACAGCAGCACCTAAATGTGCCAATTACGGTATCAGGAAAGATGCTCAAATGTTTATCTCTCCATTAGGACTTTACGCTGCTATCTGGTCTAAATGGTGCAGTGAATCCCAACAGGAGAAGCTTTTATGATGATAGTGTCATTTTTACAGCAAATATAAGCTGATGATTTTCAGCGGAAGGAGAAAGCCACTAAAAATTGACTAACCTACTTTTTAGTCAGAAAAGAGACATTTTATTTAAAACCTTTGTGTGAGAGAGGCAATCCATTTATCATCAAATACCTGCCCATACAGTTGCTGGTGTGTGTGGAGAGAAGGTAAAAGAAGAAAAATAAACCCATTTCCTTATTTCCCACACAACATGCATAAGCTGCCCACTATGTATAAAAGAGGTTTTGAACTGGCTAGTAATGAAATGGCTTCTGGACAGAAAAGCTCCCTCAGTCTTGGATTCATTGCTTCTTTGGAGGTCTGCGGCCATTGTTAGCTTCCCAGTGGGGGAATTTTCTCTTTCTGAGCCTGGCTTATATTTGGTGATCTTGGGGCTATTACAGGGCAGAGAGATGGTGTGCTTTTCTTATGCTGCTGCCTTTGGTGGGAATGTGGGCAAATTGCTTCACCTCTGCAAGCCATTGCATTCCCTTTTTTAAACTGAGTTTAAATTGTACCAGCTGACAAAGAAGGCTTAATAAATGAATGCTGCCAAGTAGCATCTTCTTCTGGAGGATTTCAGAGACCTTTCCTGGAAATCCTCCTGTGAAAGATGCAGCCATACTTCATTAGTCATAGATCTGTGGGGACTTTTGGTTTTCTCCTTGGCAAATGCAAACCTTACCCTGTCATCTCCATTGTGTTCAAATGAAGTAAATCTGGATGTCAGTGATGAGAAACAGCAGCAGCAGTATCTCACTGTGGGATGATGGACCCCAATTGTAGGTCCTGGAAAGAAAAAAGGAAAGGGAAAAAAAAAAAAAGATAAACTTAGAGGCTTAAATAGCCCTGCAAGCTTTGCAGACTGTGCACCACAGCAGCAACTCAGCACACCCTTGTGTTTTAAGAAAACTCAAATATCACACACAGCTAAGCTACTCCCATTGTCTTATTTTTATAATGTGGAAGAAAGCAGTCGCAGAATAAGAAAAGATGATGATAAATGAATGTCTATTAAATCATCCCAGTCTCTCAGTCGCTTCCTAATTCCAGCATGATATTCCCCTCCACTGCTCACCCTCCCAATGCATTTTGCTGCTGTAAGGTTGACCCGATGTTACTGAACACTGTTTAGCACTGAATCCTCTACTAAACACCGTAAAGTGACCAGTGACCAATAACTTTAGGTATGCGACTCCCCATCTACCAAAGCTCTCCTGGCCATCTGGTCTGACCACATCCTATGCATGATCACTTGAGTGGAATTTTTGACTCCTTATTCCTCACCAAAACATTTAAGTTCTTCTTCTGGCATGTCCAAGAAATTGGTAAATTTTATCACATCAAGGAAAGACTGCCAGACTTCACGCCCCCTCGCAGCTGGTTTGCCCATTGGCACCATCTCTCATTAAGTCAAAAGACTTCTGCTTTTATCAGCCAGCAACTCCAACCCCCATCATCCAGCTGGCAGCCTTGCAAACAAGCAGCTCCTCTGATTCTTAATAGTCTTTCAAACTTCCAAAAATCCCTGATAATCACCCTCAAAGCTCTCTTACCATTCCCCTTCAAATGCTCTCCTGCAAAACATTGCCCAGTTTTGGACATCTCTCGTGCTACAATTTGCTGCACTGACCAACGTCGTTGTAGTGCTACAGGTGCTCCCTACTCTGGCTGCTGTCTGGCAAAACAAGGGCAAGTGCTTTGGCATAGGAAATCCCCTTCTTCTTTCTTGTGTTAGCCAGAGGTATCCAGATCCATGGCTTAACTCTAAGTACTGTGTTAAAAAGCAAAAGAATATGATTCCCCAAGCTCTGGATGTATCATTCAACAAATAAATCTCATGTCAAACTTAAGCAATAAACTTCAGGTCAAAGTTAAGCAATTTTCTTTTATTTACTTCAATTTTACTGGCAATGAACAACTCCTAGCAGGTAAACCTCAAAACACACCTCCAATAACAATTGTTTTGCCTCAAGTATTTATGCAGCATTCTAGCTACGGCAGTTATATAGCATTTCTTTTTCCCCACGCATACAAATACACACTCATACTTAATACATTAGCATTTTCACTATACATTTTTACAGTGTATCCAGTTAAGCAAATTGCTCAATTAGCTGAATAGGGATTTTTCTTTTCATTGTGAAAAGAGAGAGCCTTGCCGAATGGAACAGCATTCTCGGTAAGAGGTCAGTTGGGTGTGATTTTTGGAATAAAGGAGAGAGGATGAGTGGGTTGTAAAAGATTTTTTAATTATTTACATTTTATTGCCTTAAAAAGTCAAACAGAGAGGGCAAATCAACATACATACTGGTTCACGCTGGTATGCAACAGAAGTGAGTTGTAGAAAAAGCCCACCATACTTACTGGAATTTTCCCATTCTAGCATTAACTCATGGACGTGGAAAAGACGGTCGGACTGTCAAATACCGAGAGTCAGGGAATGGTATATCCACTCGTTGGTAAAATAAGTCAGTTAATTTGGCAGGTAAGTATTAAGTAATCATATTGTCAGAACAAGGCAAATGGCTAAGAAAGGAAGACAAAGAAGAAAAGAAAAAAATATAAAGACAAGGAAATAGGAAGGAACCAAACAGGAGAGGGGGAAGGGTTTTGATGGCCAAGGAATTAGAGAGCTAAAAGATGAAAATCCATCTGGTTGGCACCTGGTCGCCTTGTCCTCACTACTGACTTTGGACTCCCTTTCTGACTTTCTGCTGCAGTGGTACAATGTGAGCATTGCTCAGCCTGGGTTTTGTTACAGACCAAATGGAATGGCTGAGCAAAACTTAAGCAGTCTGGATATCTTCTCATCCACGTTTTTAAGGACTAAAAAACAAACAAATGAACAACATGCAATGTTCATGCCTTCTGTGGATTTTCCTCATTTTTTGCTTGCTCAGATCTTAGTAATCTAGTTTGATTTTTCTTAAGTAAATATCGTTCAATTTTGAGTTGCTTTTTTTCCTGTATTTAGTTTCAATACAGCAAAATTTCACATAAGCAGAATATTTATTTTTAATTTCATTACATTTTCCTGGGGTAAAAATGTCTATGATATTTGCCTAGGCAAAGTGTTACATCACGTACTCTATTTATGTTTCAGCATTGCAGTGACTTTTAAAAGCTCACAGCAGGAAATGAAGAAAAGCTTGAACTCATAATTATTAAATAATAATAAAAAATGTACTCTGCTAAGGTTGCATTTATTTAAAATGGTACAATTAATATATCCCCATGTTTCCATTAATATACATTCCGGTGGAGAAATTGATAGGAAATGTGGTCATGGCATGAACTTTACAGTAGATTTGTAGAGTCTCTGCTGAGCAGAGTTTAAATGAGCAAAGCAGCTTGGATGGGGAGTACTGTAGAGAAATGATGCCCATCATGCACCACCTAAAAAGGATCGGTCACCGAGTCCTTTCCTCGTACTGGCAGAGCTGGAAGCATGCTGCTTAGCACGGCCAGACAGCCAGGAGCGAGGTGGGGCCGGGCCTCCCTAACCTGAATTCCCTGCCGCTCCCCTTCCTCCTCCCTCCAGATCGTTTTTGTGGCCCCCAGCACTGCCCCTCTCTGCCTCTCTCAGAGCTCTCTGCCCTGTGGCACAGGGGGCCTGCACTCTCCTCAGCTCTCACCTACGCCCAGTGCTGGAATGGCTCCGCCTCTCCTCCCCATGCCCAGCAGTCAAACCACAGCCCGAGCTTTGCTTGCTGCGCTGACCTGAACGAGCGTTGAGCCATCACACGAGCCAAACCATCACTCACAAAACATCAGTGCAGAGCCTCAGCCCCATTCAGGACATCGGCAGCAACATCGCCTTCCTTGGATTCTCATTACAGCCATGAATTTGCAATATCTGTTGCCATCTATCTTCACTCATTGACCAGAAGTCTTCACCTCCATGGTTCTCCACCACACAGCCCCTCCCTCTGTGTCTCTTATCTCACGATTAACACCTGCCTTCAGTTTGCCAGCAATGCCACCTTCTTATCTCCAAAGCAACACCAAGTTTAACTCATTTGCACCAGCTCCTGCAAAGTGACTGCTTTATTCCTATGCTCCCTACAAAAGCTACGTTTGCCAGAAAGGCCTTCAAAGCACAGCCCTTGGAGAAGGACTCAGCACGCCACAGCTGCTGGGTGCCATGTACCTGTGAGCACATTCAGGTGATCCCATCCTGATTTGCTCTGTTCACAGGTGCACCTTGACAGATTCCTAGAGAAGAGTGAGTTGTCATGCTCTGACTCCTTGGTGGGCTCCTGGAGATGTTACTGCAGAAAGCATCTAGATCAGAACCCCATCTTCTGATCTTTCCTCCATCATTTGTCTCTCTGCCAAAGACCATAGTGCGGTGAATGTCCGTGGGCAAGTTAATGCACAGATCTTCAAAAAACACCAGAGCTGAAGGAATAAGTGCTCAGACTTTCACATAATTGTGGAAAGCTTTGATTTGGGGGGGTGATTTCTTGGTGTTGTTATTTACAGAGTATACTCAATTCTGGGAATAGCTGGCAAGAAGCAAGATTTAGAAGGAGAAATAGGATTCTGTTAAGCTTTTGAGTTTAAACTGTGTTTATGCAGAGAGACCAAATTCACACAGTGTTTGTCTCTTCAAATCACAGAGGAAAAGAGCACGTTGCTGCTGCTGCATACAAAGGACGGGATGTGCAGGGCTACCACAGCACCTGGCAGCACAAGTGTCACTGCAGCTCTGTACGTGCCGGTGTATGCTCTTGTGCAGCAGCTCATCTGCCCCCCAAACAGGCGGCACAGCGCAGAACGCCCCGATCCCCCTCCAGAGCTAAGAGCCCAGCGCTAAATCTTCATTGAAATCATGTCTGAGGACAAAATAGTCGGGAGCTAATGAGCACAGTTCTGCTGCCGTAGGGAAACATCCTTTCTGGCTATTCTAGTACCACACCGAAGAGCAAGAGGAAAAGCAATTCTAACGATAGTTTTATCTCTGTTACCACGAATACAACCGAAGGTTTCTTCTTTAAGATTACAAAAAGCAGGCAGCAATATTTTTATTTCACAACACTTCATTGACAGACTCTCTTGTCTGAGGCAATTCAGAACTCCGGCTAGGGAAGCTCATCGCTGTTTTATTTGCCTCCTTCAGCGCCGAGCAGGTATTTATAACTGTTGCAGTCAGTCTGGAAATAAGTATACAGCTCAAGGGTGCTGCATGTTACCAGTCAAGCAGAAGAAGACAAAGACGAATAAAAAGCAGTGAAAAGACACGATACAGATATATGGAAGATTGTGACTACCAAAGAGCTAATGGTTTTCTGATGGTAAGAACAGAGTGTAGAAGAATAACAGGTATTAGTAATGGTTTTGTTGAAAAATCTCTTCAGGCCATTAAAGTATTAAGCTGTTCTTTATCGCACTTTCCCTTCTTCTTCCTTTCTTTGCTAGCTGGTATTTTTTTAATACTCCGTTTCTTTATCTCTCTCCTACCGCACTGAATAGCACTGAGCTGCCTTCACCACACAAAATCACAGATCGCTAGATTTTTGTTTAGTTGTAGACATAATTTGAGACAATCGAATTTGAATAGCAATTTTGTGTTCACATCTTTTATTTATTAAGGTTCTACAAAATACAAGAGAAAGAGAAAATACAAAACCCAGTGCTACAGAATTCAGGAAACATCAAAGTGGGGGGAAAAGCAAGAATAAAAAAAAAAAAAGAGAGAGATTTTTTTTTTCCTGGCTGTTTTTTCTTCCAGAAGATGCAAAACTGGTGAGCCAGATTCTCTCCCTTGCAGAGATGCATTCAGTGCGAGAGGCTGAAAGGATTACAGCAGGACGCCACTCACACGGCTCTTACCATCGGTCTGGAGCAGCTCTGGTTGAAATTGCAGCGACCTCGGGGTGCCCGTGTCCCTAACCAGCACGCAGGGAGCCCAGCTGAGCGCTGGAGGATTTCCAGCGTCTCCCACCTGGTTTGCATTCCCAGGAGGGGGGGATTGGTGCTGACCTAGCCCTGTACCTGCAGCCTTCCTCCCTGCCTGCATCCTCCCAGCAGAAAGTTCACGTGCAGCTGTAGACACCAACACAGACCGCTGCTCTCTCAAAAGCACAGAGGGAGAAGAGCATGGGACGGGGCCTGGGCCGCTCCCGAGTCACGATTCTTATCGGACTAGGGAAGGGAGGAGGTGCTTACAGGTCTTCTGACTTTGCCCAAAGTTTTTATTTAATTCTTTTGAGCTCAAAAAGTTTGAAAGATTGTTGTGCTGGGTAAGTAACCAGGGCCTGGGATCCATCAGAACAGCAGGCAATTTCAAAAGTTAGATGGTGAATTTTCCCAGAATCTTCCAGGAACAGGTGGTGCATTTCGTAACTGCTTTCTATTATTAGCCTGTCACTATCGTCTGGGACTAAAAAATCACTTCAAATGAAGAGAAAATGCATTGTTCTTCCTCTGTGGCTGGATTCTCCTCCATGCTTCCCTGTGCAAAAAGTATTGATAAATTCAAACATGAGGACAAGTTATGGCTATGCACTCCCTGTCTGGAGAAACAGACGGAGGTTTGGCTTGAAGTCTCAGGATGATTCTCACTTTGAAAATACATTTCAGTAGTCTTAGATCATTTAATGACAGGTACGCAATCCTGCATGCATGACCTGCTTGAGTTGCTTTCCTCATCTTCTTGGTATCTGGGGTGGCGGTCTGCAGAAGGTGTTTCTAAGCTACATTTCCCATATTTCAATATACGAGTATATTTCTACAGCGATAGCAAAGCTGCTATTTCTGAGCGACTTTTGGAGTTGCAGTCCTATGGGATGCGCCCTCCTTCAATTTGAAAATCAAAATCTGAGGCTCAAAAGAAAACAGGCACTGAAGGTTCCTTCAGTGAGGGATTTGTGCCTGAATTACTAACCTGCTCAGTAGGCTTGCCAGCTTTCTCCAATAATAACATTTCGCGTTAGTTATTTGAGCTCAAATGCAACGTTTTCAGGAGAAAGATGTTCTGAAGTTCACCATTCTGGAAAGAGCTGATTGTTGTGTTGTCAATAGAAAGTAGGATTACAGAGTAGGCGAAGTTGTTACGTACGCGTATGGCCCATGAAATACATCCTTGTATGAATCTTTAAATATTATCAGCCTACAGTAATTGTTACTTACTCTCCACCCACTGGATCCTTTTTTCCTCCTTTTCCTCAGCAGAGTAATTTGACAGTTGTTTTCTTTGGAAAAGTTAAACTACAAAATGGTTTCTGTGTCTAATAGGCACACAAGTAAGCTATCATAAGCACAGTTAAGAAAATGTGGACAAATTTGAAACTCTCATCCATGTGAAATTAAAAATCAAAGTGCTTTCTAGAACTGGCATGGCCTGGAGAAACCTGAGGCTGTGGTGGAAGGGAGAAAGACAGGGGAAATTAAGTTCTCACCCCCAACTACAGACCCAGGTCTATCCCTCTAGCATTGTGAAGTGGAATTTATAGCTAAAATCAGGAAAATGGACCCAGGCATTAGGATCACAGGTGTTCACTGACAGCCTATTATAAAGCTCCAACTGTGTCCAAAGTCAAAAAGCCATTTCATAGTTATATTTATCAGGATGAATAATGTGCAAATCCACTTCTTTGTTTGCTTTCTTTTTCTTTCTTTCTCTCTCTCTCTCTTTTTTTTTTTTTTTTTTCGGATATGTCATTATTAAAAGAAATATTCCTACTGCAGATAGCAAGGCTTTCCCAGATGTCCATCCAGTGCAGCAGCGAATCACAAATGTAAACCTAACACCCAGGCTAAGTGACACACAGGGAAGAAGCGCACAAGCTCTGCAGCAATTTGAAGGAGACTTGTGCCACCCAGTAACATGGAAACAAAGCAGAGCACTCATTTACCATGACTGCCCACACACCTCCCAGTAGTCAGCAGAGGCCAAAGAGATCTGAGCAAGTCATGTCACCAAGAAAACTGCACAGAAGGAGTTGCAGAGGCCAAGAGAAAAGACCATTTTCAGCAGACATATCCTGAAGGACGAGCTGGGTAGAAGGATGCTTGGGAAGGGTGAACTCTGGGCACCTTCAAGGAAATGAGTCTGGGGGTACTAAAATGGTGCAATCAAAATCAGAGATCACATCATGTGCAAAAAGAAACGAATAAACATATAGACAAACAAAAATGAATGCACTGATCCAAAAGGAGAAGGTAGGGACAGATCCACCTTGAAGCCCTAGGCCGCTCAGGGTCCCACCACATGTCCATACTGCAAATAAGCTGCAGAACCAAGCCCTACTTCATATGCAACACTATTAAATTATGACACCAAAGAAAAATGTGTGGCTAGCGGTTGCCATTATATTTAACAAAAGGGCTGAAAACACGAATACCTCTTGGGTTAAGACCTGGTATCAGAAAAATGGGATATGCAGAAGAGAGAACTAAAATGAACCAACCAAAGTCAATATGATTGTGCAAATCCCATCAGCTCAGGATAGCTAGCCTGGGGACACCTATGGTGACAGCCACTGTAGGGCAGTGGTGACCCAAGAGATCTCTGCTCTTCTGGAATTGTCATCCCCTGAAGAAGCCTGCTGAAGAAAGGTAGTCATCTAAGTCTGGCTGGGAACAGAAGACATGAGAGGCCCAAAGACCCCTCTCATAATCAAGATGTTCACATTACTTAGTTCAGAAGCATGCAAATGTGAGACACAAAATTAAGTAAATCTCTGCTATCACCTTTCCCAATAGGATCCATCTCACCACAGTGTAAGCTTTTAGGAGCCAACCATGTTGCCCCAGCTCCCTCAGTAACCAGCAGCCCAAACAGCAGCTTTCAGAGGTTGTTCGTCCCACTCGTCCCATCCACCAACCGGGGCTGGCTGGGCCTGTGCGAGAGCCCCTCACACAAGTGGTCGGGAGAGAGGCCCAGGTGACCCACCTGGCCTGAACACCAAGAGGCTAAATCGAAGAGGCACCAATCCCACCCGCAGGGATCACCAAGCCCACAGAAGGCCGCCTCAGCCTGCCAGCTCAGGGTGCATCTTCTGTCTGCCCCACTGCTCCGCAGCAGTGGGCAGCCCCAGGTCCCAGCACAGACATAGCTCTGCCCTCCACCTGCAGGCCAGCCGGAGGAGCTTGGAATGGCCTTTCTGTGCCTTACCAGAGATGAGGAGTCAAAATCGTAGAACCATAGAATATCCCAAGATGGAACGGACCACAAGGATCACAGAATCATAGAATAGAAGCATAGAATCCTTAGAGTTGGAAGGGACCTTTAAAGGCCATCTAGCCCAACTCCCCTGCAATGAACAGGGACACCTACAGCTAGATCTGGGTGCTCAGAGCCCCGTTCAGCCTGATCTTGACTGTCTCCAGGGATGGGGCTTCCACCACATCTCTGGGCAACCTGTTCCTGTGCTTCACCATCATTACTGTAAAAAACTTTTTCCTTATATCCAACCTAAATCTCCCCTCTTCTAGTTTTAAACCATTTCCCCTCGTCCTATCTCCACAAACCCTGCTAAAGAGTCTGTTCCCCCTTTCTTGTAGCTTCCCTTTATATACAAGTCGAGTTCAACTCCTGGCAAGGACAGAGGCTCTGCCTAAAAGCTCTCAGTGGAGGAAAAGCCATACCCAGCCACAAGTGCTTCTCGCTGAGCACCAAGGCATGAATACATTTGGGCCCAGATTCTTTCCTGAGCTAACTCCTCAGTGATACCAGACATTATGCAAGTTAAGATGCATGTCTCTTATGAAAATGATGCAATAATCAGTGTCTACGGTTCGATTATGAGATAATTAATTTTAATTGCATATTACATTCTCATTGAATTAAAAGATTTGAAGAGTTTGACTATTTTTATATTCCCCTTGCAATACATTTTGTAGTCGTTGCTATTTAGAGACAGAAAATTGCAACTATTTTAAAAACACGACAATGACTTTCACCTCCCTGAGGGAAATCCTGAATTATTACCTTTGATGGCATCAGAGTTTCATCCTTATTCCGTAGGAGAAAATCATTCAAGACTCTGTAGCCTTGCCTAGTTTGAGTGCCTTGGGTTCCCAACACTGATGTGAAACCACTCACTATTTATTAGGCAAGGAGAGGAAATCATGTTTTTCTTAGAATTCTTTTTCTTCACTAGGAAATCTTGAAACAAAAACTTACTTTTTGTGACATTTCCTTGATGCCACCCATTAAGCAGGAGTGTTGGCAGGGCACCATGTCCTCACCACGAGCTCGTTCCAGTGGCTCTGTTCCTGCCTTCAGCATCACTGTGCCAGCCGGGAAGAAGGGCGACTGGGGTTGGACATTGTCCCACGTGGCAGAGCCGTGTTTTGCCTGTTCTGATTTCCATTTTTCAGCTCCCGCCAGCAGCGGAGCATTGAGCAAAATGTCCCTGTCGCAGCCCTAGGCAATTCATTGTAACAAGTCACTCACTGAATTGCACCTCATGGTCCCATTGTGAGGGAACAAATCACCAACTTCTCCAGTTGTTCAAATTACGTTCTCCAATAGTTGCTGAATAAGTCATGCCTGTCGTTGGCAGCGTGTGACTCCCATCCAGCACTTTGCGGCAGGTGTTCAGGATCCGGCCTTTGAAGCCGATGGGGATTTGGCTGGCCGTGAGGGCTGTATGGGAAGATCCTGCTTCCTCCTGGGGCTTGGATACCTAGCCAGGAAGCTTTTGAAAGGAACTAAGACCTGAGTGAATTGGCCTTCAGCAGTGAAAAGTCAGCTTTTTTTTTTTTTTTCTGCCATGAGCAGCTCCAAAGCGGAGTGAGGAGGGAGAGCAGAGACACCTACACTGAACCATCACCATCCCTGTTCAGGTTATCATGCATGCTCCTCTCCCGGTCTGGCCCAGCCTTGCAGTCAGATCCGGGCACCCACGCTCCCACACCGCCCACATCCAAGCCCGCAGGGTGTTGGGTCGCTCTCCCAGAGGCAGCAGCGACAGGTCCTGTGAGCCACAAAAGCCCAGCCAAGGAGGCTCTGTGGTTTTGTGACATGAAATGCAAGATGTCGGGGATGTAGGACGGAAAGAATAAATACTAGGCTTGCAAGCATATGCCCGGTTTTATGCCTAAGTACATAGCCTTGCCTCTGCAGATTTTTTCCAGCATTAATGTCCACCCACGCACACCTTTTGTGCCAAAGAGGTCAGCAAAGCTGCTGAAATCTCGCCAGACTCCAAGTATCATATTTTATTTTTCCTCAGAACCTAACTTCTTAGACTCAAACTCATCTTCACAGATGAGTTTCACGCACATTTATTGTATATTTCTGCCTTATGCCTCTTACATCTCAGCCTTTTCTTTCCCAGTCTGTCTTGCTCCTGCATCTCGCACCCTGACCGTAAGACCGAAGGTGTTCAGGCACTGATTCCACGCCTCCTTCTGTCTCCCCGCTAAAGACGCCATCTCCCATCCTCACACCGGTGACTGGCTTACATGGCAGGCTGCTCCTTTATGTATAAAGCACATCAAAATCGTATTACATGCTGTTGTCGTTTTTAATAGAAATCTTATTCAACTCACCCAAGTTTTCATGAGAAGATTCTTTGGTTTCGCTTAGCGCCCAGCCTTCTCTGCTGCTGACAGACACGTGTGTCCTCCCAGAGGCTGATGCTCCCGAGCTGGCCGTGCTGGCTGTGCTGCTGTCTTTTATCCTGAGATCGGTGGCCCCGGGGAGGAGAGCAGGTGATTAAGTTCTGCAAAGTGCCTGGCAAGTTGGGACAAATCATTTATTACTTGGCTGTGCCTGGAGTCTCTAAACTAGGGCTTATCCAGTTCAATAAGTGGTGGAACAAAGGCCACTCTGGCATGAAGGCTGTTTATATTTCAATAGCGGATTTTTTTTTTTTTTTTTTTTTTTGTCTTTTTTTNTTTTTTTGGATCATTTTTCATTAAGCCATTGGCGGGCCTTGGAAGTCTGATTGCTGCCTGCTACCACAACCCCGGTGCCGGGGCATCGCCGCGCCGAGCGTCCCCGCGCGCAGCCAGGCTCCCAAACAATAGCAAGGGGCCTTTTGTGCCACACAAAAATATATTAAAAATACATAATGTAACTTGTCTTAATATACTTTTCTGAGTCTAAAAATATGCCAGACCAAAAGAAACATATTTACATAAAAAGCAGACAAGGTCAAATAACAAAGAAAGCCCTTAATTAGTTGTAATCAACTTTAATTTGCATACCGTATATAATTCCTAAATGATTGTTAATAATAACTTTATATAATGGACTTCCAATTTTCATGAAAATGGCACATTTTGATAAGCAGACACAAAACCCTAGTACTAATAAGGTTTAATTTGCATACATTAGACTGATTATCCAAACAAAAGGATTACAGTATTACTTCTCCATACCTTTATGTCCTTATTATGCACATTTATTAACTTCACAAAAGCTAGCTGTTAGTGACAAACAATAGCCATGGCTGGAAGAGAAATCTGCGGTGTGAATAAAGTGCATTTTAATGCTAAGGAGAAAAGTTTATACTGCATAAATGTTTTGTTTAACTCTTTCTTCGTGAAAGGCACGGCGCCGGGTGAGACGGGCGCTGTTAGCTGAAGAAATCCCTTCTTCATTATCCTACTTTTTGCGAAGAATACGTTTTCTGCAAAAAATGACCTACTCGTGCTCCCGGTTTCCTGATGTGAAGTTAAAGACATGGATGGTGCTTGAACATATCAGGAAACATGTTTACAATCACGGGATTAAGCTGTTAACTCGTGTGATACCAGGGCACGGTGTTAATAAATATATTGCCGTGAGCTTCGTTTTCACAGCGTAAATAATAATACAGGTGGCAATAGCTGTTCCTGAGGGTATTACACATACCCCGCAATTAAAGTGTGAGCAAGGGGGAGGGAAAAAAAGTCATTAGTAGATCGGGTGTCTGAAGGAAACGATGCTCGCGAGGGGCTTACAGGAAAGCCAATGGATGTGAAGCTTAAGTTGATTGCCACCCTGGAGCTGTGTGACACGCGCTGCGCTGATGTGCCACGGTGACAGTGATGGGAGAGGAGGATGTCACCGTGCCGCACTTTGCAGCCTTCTGGTGAGACGTGCTGCCTCGAGCTGAGACGCTGCTTCTGGAGATGCGTCGGCAGCTGGCGTGGCTCCGTCCCCACAAGCTCTTCGGGAGGGCTGCTGCCGTTATCACGAGCCTGGAGTGGCTTCTCCAAGTAGGCAGCTTACTGAGTGATGTTTGACCAAGGTCTCCATGTCTACATGTAGCTTGTTTGCTTGACACATCACAGCAACACATTTGTTCATGTTAGGCTGGTGCCATACTGACAGCCCATTGACTGCACAATGACCCTCTGGCGAGGCTACCAAGTACAAAGACATTTCTTTCAGCACCATTCCCATCCCACCACTTTCCAAATTGCTGTATGAACCACGCTTACCTTCACCTGTGCAGCTCGAGGCCACCAGCTTCCGCCTCAGTCCTGGTTGGTACCACAAGGTCAAAGCCGAGGGTTTTTCTCTCAGCAGGAGCCCTAGGATTTTGTTGGGAACTGTGAATGAATAAGGACCTTGCAGTGTGGCCAAGGAGCTCACAGAAGTATCATCAAATCATTAAGGTTGGAAAAAACCACTAGTCCAACCGCCAGCCCATCCCCTCCATGCCCACTGACCATGTCCCTCAGTGCCACATCTCCACGTTTCCTGAACACCTCCAGGGACGGTGACTCCACCACCTCCCTGGGAAGCCAGCGCCAGTGCCTGACCGCTCTGTCTGAGGAAAAATGTTTCCTAATAACCAACCTGAATCTCTCTAATGGCAAAACCACCAATGGAGTCATCTTGTGCAAAGACCACGTGCGTTTGTTGGTCTGGAAGGAGCAGGTGTGGAAAACACATCAGAGGAGATAATTTACATGAGAACTCCTAAACATATTCAGAAATTTAGAGATCATCCTTTTGCCATAAACACAGATGACACTTACCAGGATGTGTTTGAGCTCCTCCATAAAGATATCAGTGTTTCAGTGGGTGCCCAGCGTGCTTCCCCAGGCAGCCTGCGGGACCCCAGAGGCACCCGGGAGCCCAGAGCAGCAGCCTGTGGCCTGCGGTTTCTGAGTCAACCCCGGTTTATTCTAAAATATTTTCAGAATAAACACACCCCAAAGATTTAGCGAGGTTCATTCTGTGTTCAGAGTGACACAGCAGCTAAATCCTCCTGACATCCAGATGGGACTTGGATTCCTAAAAACATTGCTGAAAACAAGCCTTGGCTTCATATGTCCTTCAGGCATTCTTAAAGGTATCCCAGACCGCGAAGCATACGGAGTTTTGTATAGCTTTTAGGCTAGTCAAAAAACTTACGCTGAATAAACATGGACTTTTTTCTGCTATGCACTGCAGAAAGGAAAAAAAAAAAAAAAAGAAGAGTATTTCAGGTTGCAGGCATCTGTCTGCCTTCCCGGAGATTAGAACCCACCGTCAGTTTTGAAGATCCCTTTGCCCTTTGAATTTGTACAGCCTCGTCCTTGGTTAAAAAAATAAATAAAATTTAAAAAGAGATTGTCCCTGATGCTCACAGTAAGGTTGCACTCAGGGAGGGAGGACATGCCCTCCCACTCCAAGCGAAAGGTCCGTGGAAAAGCCTTGTTCATGCAGCAGGTTTCAAAGACGAGAAGCCACACTCAGTTTTAGAAATACGAGGACATCCAGAACACTGCAGACGTTCTGGTAACACGAGAACAAAACCAAACCATCCCTTCTTGCTCATTCTCAGAGAGAAGAACAATCGCATTTTCCTGAACAACACGGATGGGAGCGCACCTCCCACTGAAGGACCCAGCAGATGCCCTTCAGCAGACCCTGACCCACCCAGCAGCGTGGCCACAGCCTTCACTGTCGCTGGTTGCAACACAACAATCATCACACAAATGTGCTCTCACTTGTGGGAAAACCCCACTGACTTGAGGAATGAAAGGTTACGAGTAAGGGTTACAAGGCAGGAACAGTAATTTTGTTAAATCCAACACCTTTTGTTTAAAGTTAGCTTTTCTGAGGCTCCATAACATTATTTTTAGTTTTCAGGGATGGAAACAATAGCTTAGCTCGGTGAGAGCAAAGTCTTTCTCAAGGTTTGATAAAGAGCTACGAGACAAGAAGGTGCAGTGACTCCAAATAATTCCTGACACCCTGTGATTTCAGGATTTCACAATACACGTGTACAACGGGAAATATCTGTCTACGGAGGTTTCTAAAAATTATGTATGAAGGGGAGATCTGAAAACATTCATTCTTTTTTTGTTTCTGAATGGAAAACTTGAGATCAACAGCCCAACAAATTGCAGCCGTTTGCACTGCTGAGCCAATTTACAATCAAATGGTGGGGTTTTTTTCAGCTAAGAAAAACCTTTGAGGTTGGGAGGAAACGCTCTGCTTGACACTGACCCACGCATGCCATCCAACAGCACCAGGCATACCTGCAGCCCCACCTGTCACGTTCTTCAGGAGCCCAATTTTGCCATAGAAATTTTTAAGAGCACATCTCCATTCGTGATTATTTCAGAGTATCAGACTGTCCTCATCGTCTACCTTCATACTTCCATCTACTTTATAACTCTCATCTATAAGTTGGCTTGATTTGGGTACCTTAGAAGCAGCTCCTTCACGCACTCACTCCTGCGTGCCCTGCGGCTGCCGGCTGTGCCCTCACGGCTGCCCCCGGCACGCTTAGCGAGACCCCTGCTGCGACCCCCCCGCGGTGTCCCTCTGGGCAGTGTCACCCCTGTGAGGCAGCGGGGCCAGCCACATGCCACCAGCTGCTTTCACAAAGCATCCCTCTCCCTGCCGAGCACCACGGGGCACGTTACACACGGGTGGGTTGGACGTTGTGTTGGGAGATGTGGGACACGAAGCAGGGAGCTCTGGGGAAGCGCCTGGGGATGCTGTGTCAGCACAGAGCCTCTGCCAGCTGACCCACGTGCAACCTCAGTTTGTGCCAGGGAGGTTCCACAGAGAGGTGCCAGCACCAAAAAAAGCACCGAGGTGCTGACAGGCAGCCCCTTAGCGCGGGGACACCGAGGGAATCGCTCCATGTACCAGCGAGCATCAGCCTCCTCCATGGAGAATGCACATTTCCCTCTGCGAAGCGTGGGGTTTTCCTAAAAAATGCATCTTTTTATACCTTTATGGCACGGTGATTCTCCCTCAGTATCAGGGAGGCAATGGCTTCCGCAGACGCAGACAGCGATGACAACGAACGCACTTGTAGGGCTCTGTCGAGGGAGCGGTCCGACAGAGCCTGGTGCAGGTGGCAGCCCTTCCCTCCACCACCCCATTTCGCTTTGGCCGTACACCTGGGTCAGGCAGGGGCAGGAGGGGCTGTCACGCCGCTCCCAGCTCCCACAGCTCCAACACTGCGTGAAGGTCACACCGCAGCCGGGCGAGCGGGGCGGAAAGTGCCCTCTGCTCACCGAGCGCTCATTTGAATGTTTAATGGCTTCGCTGTGGCGTCGCTCACACCCCCTCTGCCGTCAGGACGGCGTTCGGGTGGCACGGACCCTGGCAGGGGACCTGCTGGGGAAGGTGCCGGCGTGAGGCAGCCAGTGCCCGGCAGTGCCACGCGCTCCCTGGCCCTGCGGCCATGCCACCGCAGCCATGTGCAGCCAGGCCACCTAGGCGCCCACGGAGAGGAACCGCTGAAGCACTCCAGAAAACAAACACATCTGAGAAAATGATGCTCTGCTCATGGATATTCCACGAGCAGAAGAGAATGCGTTTGACAAATAAATTATTTGTTATGAATCCTTTGCTCAGTTCTAGTCAGCACATACAAAAGAAAATAACACGGAAGGTATAATGTTAAATAAGCCTATGATCATCGTTTTAATTTTTTTAGACCATTGCACCTAAATGCGTTCATAATTTCACTCGGTTCCCACGGATCACTGCCAGAAGTTGCCTGAGGTTCCACCCAGGGGTTCTGTGGGGCCGGAGGAGCCATGCCCCCACCCATCACCGACCTCCTGGGAGGCCTGGGACCCACACACGGCCGCAGAACCCACACTGGGCCAGGATGTGTCCTCCAGGACAGCTCTGGGCAGGGCCAGAGCCCGAGGCCCACGCTTCCTTGCAGAGCCAGCAGCATTGTGGCCATTGAGGGCACACGCATGGGGATGGTGGAGAGGGAAGCGGAGAAGCTGGGGGCTGTCGGGGGGGCAAAGAGCATTGGAAATTTCTGTGGGGCCCCAAGGAGCCCGGCTGATGGGAGCAGGGTGAGGGTGTGCACAGAGGCCGGCAGTGGGAGGGCTGCACGCAGCCAGTGGGGCTGGGGCGCGGGGCTGAGGGGACACGGCGGAGGGGACGTGGAGGTGAGCTGTGTTCACCTGGGCCGCTGTCATCTGCCAGAGACGAGAGCCACACTGAGAGGGGAATGGAGAAGCGAGGAACTGAAAAAAAAACAGCAACTGAATTTTAAAGAAGGATGTCAGAAATAATCGTTTTTTGAATCTAATCTACAGAACAAGGCCCGGGTTCTGCCCAGCCACGGGCACGGAGCAGGTACTGAGAACAACAATCCCAAAGTGAGTGCTGCCGCCAGCACCAGGCCTCTGCCCAGGTGTGAGTCAACAGGAAAATTGCCACCTGCCCTAGCAACGCGGCGGCAGCCAGCAGCCAGCACCGGGCTGGGTGGCACAGCGGCGGCTGCAGGCCGCCATGGGCCCATCCCAGTGCCGGGGGGCACACGCTGCTGGCAGGGCCCGAGGAAAGCAGCACTCGCAAACAGAGTTCCTCTCTGGGGTGGGAATTCCAGGCTGCCAGAGGCTCACATCGCTGCACGGCGATGTCGATGCAGTGCCCCAGCGACCGCTGCTGGGTACAGAGTGCTCAGCGTCTGAGCTAGCGATACCAGCAGCCAGCAGATTGCATTCGCTGCACGCTCAGCGAGCAGGTGGGTGCCCCCGGCTGCCTCCCCCCAGCTCCATCGCCGCCGCCGTGCTGCGGCTCCTGGCTGTCCCTCGGTTGCTCCCTTGCAGGGATTTCCGTGCCCAGCCCTGCACGGCTGCTGGCAGGGCTCAGCGGGCACCGTGCCTCCAGGCTGCGCAGTGCCATGACCCCGAAAATGCACAGAGAGGTTACAGAAACTGCAACGGAAATCACAGAGGGGAACCTGAAAGGGGGAGGAGATGGGGGGTCCGTACCTGTCCGCAGCTCCCGGACAAGCGCTTCCTCCCATAGCACGGAGAGGGGTAACTGGGGCAACGGGAAGTTGTTTTCGTTCCCTTCTCCATGGAGAAGGGAGTGGGAAATAAAGAAATAGACAGATAAATAAATATATATAAATAGTGATGATAATAACGGTAATAGTAATAACGGTAATAACGACAACAATGCTGATAACGACCACAAAAATGATAACAGCAACGGTAACACCGAGAAGGGCCCGTGCTGGGCCCCACCCCGCTGCCCCCCGGCTCTGGGGCCGGCAGAGCCCCGCGGGACGGCACCGCCGGAGCCCGGGGACCTCGCACTGTCCCGGCGCTCCGGGGCCGTTCCGCGGCTGTGCCGCCCGGTGCAGGGCGGCGGCGGGGGAGCGGGTCGGGGAGCTCCGTGCCCGCACCGACAGAGCGATAAACGGAATAAAAGAACACGAACGACGCCGACACCCGTGCTGCGAAGGGCGGAGGGGCCGCGGGGCAGCGCCTGTGCCGGGGCCGCCGTCGGAGCCGCGGAGGGGCGGCGGAGGCGAGGGCCGGGGCCGGCGGAGCGGTGCGGTCGTGCGCGGCCCTCCGGCTGTTCCCCGCAGCGCGTGGC
>WBMW01000255.1:477539-482539 GCA_013396635.1 Penelope pileata
GGCTGAGCCCCGCAGCCACTCGGTGCACATAGGCACGTTCCGGCAGCCATCGCCCGCTGTCGTGCAGCCCCTTGCGATGCGCTTGCAGCTCCCATGTAGGCACCAGGGAAAGGCACGCAGCACACCCGCACGGCCCTGCACAGCCCGTCCGTGCCCGACACCTCCCTCCTGCTGTGCCCATCTCTTCCCTTGAGCTTCGTTCAGCATCCCAGGGGCCGACCCACGGGCACTCCCTCAGCCCAAGCTCAGAGCCGCGCAGCCCCACGCAGGGCACTGCCAGCAGTCAGGTGGTCGAGTCTGTCTTTCACTAGAAAATTTTATTTCTTTCCTCCAAGTGCTAAGAAAACTTTACACTTTATACTGTTAAAGATTTAAAAGAACTTTTTTTTTTTTTTATAACCTTACATTAATAGATCACATTGCAAACTTAACAGCAAACGAGAGCACAACAATATTCGGTGTACAAAAGCTCTACCCGAATTTATGCTTTTTTCTTGTCATATGTTTGTCACTTTACAAAAAGTAAATGGAAAACACAATTTGTTCATAAAACCTCTGAAACCCCCGATACAGTAATTATTACAGAACAGCAACAGTGATTCCCCTCCTTCCCCCACCACTGGGTACAATGCCGTACCTGTCCCTACCGACTGCTCGCTTTTGAATACGGGAAGAAGTGAAACGCGTTTATTTTCTGCCTATGTACAAAGCACGTTCCGCACACCCGTGTCTCTACACATCCACATCAGAAATTCCCAACCCGGCAAAACGCTGAGCTTAGAGAGGCACGGTGAAGATCCAAGTGCCAAGCTGGTCCCCTGACTGCTGCGCTCCCGGCTTCCACGGTCCTCTACCTTTATGTGAAAGTAACGCGTCCCCACCTCCGCTCAGAAGGACACTGAAAGGCATTTAGGTTTAGCATTGTTTTTAATTGGTATGTTTATGATCGGGAAGGAGATAAACTGCGAAAAGGCAAAACATTAGTGCTCCTACTGAGACCTCCCCTAACCTCTCTTCCTGAGAGCACCTCTACTAAATACCCTGGAGCAAAGTCTAGGATCACTTACATTCCAGCAACTCTCACTGGGAATTATCCAATTAAAGCAGCAATTCCCCCACCCCCTTTTCCCTCATAGGTCTAAACACACAACAAAATATGTTGCAAAAATCAACTGCTCCGTATTTTAATAACCCTGGCTTCTTGGTGAAGAAAAGAATCGAAGATAAAAACCCCTGGAGCGTGTCACGGCCACGTGGGTCACGCAGCCCGTTTTCATCTTCCGTTCTTCCTCCACCAAAGCAAGGATTATTAAAACACTATTGTGCATCCTGACACGGGGCACTGCTCAAGAGCTCCTCATTTTTGAGGAACTAGCTGGCCGCTCTTCTCCCCCCATGTCCAGTCCGTCACTGTCTTTCACTGCTGGACTCTGCCACGGATCTCCCTATGCTGACGGAGAAGAGTTTGCCGAGGTTCACTTCCGAGTAGCTGCTCATGGAAAGACATTTGTCCACTGTGCTCTTCAGCCTCCTGTAGGCCTCAGACACCTCCCTCCTGAGGGGCTTCTTCCTCATGTACTCTGAAAAAGACAAAAACAGAGAAGGATTAAATGACTGCAGAAAGTGCTTTTGCATTCGTTAATATTGTGTGTCGTGTTTTTTTAACACCAGGAGAAAGGAGGAGGAAGTTGTAGCTAGCATCCAAAGGCAA
Organism: Penelope pileata; assembly: GCA_013396635.1. NCBI lineage: Eukaryota > Metazoa > Chordata > Aves > Galliformes > Cracidae > Penelope > Penelope pileata. Next base: position 479,251 of record WBMW01000255.1, read on the forward strand.
CATTCATGGCAAGCTCTGCCACTTTCCTCACTGTCCACAAACAAAAACGTATCCCTGTGTCCCAGCAGGGATACACGGGATTTACCTGATGGGCACATGGAGACAGTGATTCCCACAATATGTGATCGGTAACCCCGGTGAAGGCATGTCTGGAGCACATTTCTTACTTGTACATCTGCGTGTGTACAAGCTCACATAAGCACCTAAGTTTGTACATATTTCAGTAGCAAAGCCAGAAACTGTAAGGATCAGGTTGAATGGGGCCCAGCACAGCCCGATCTAGTACCAGACCTGAAGGCTGGCAACCCTGCCTGTGGCACGGGGGTTGGAACTGGGCGATCCTTGAAGTCCCTTCCAACCCAGGCCATTCTGTGATTCTATTTTACTTTAATTTTTTATAGTTAAATTTTATGCCGTCTAAAAAAAGAAACTCCAGGATTTTGTTTGGGTCACTGCCTAGTTTTTCCATACAAAGGCCATGAACAAAGGCTGAAAGAGCAGAATTCCCTGCTTCTACACATCAGCTGCTTGAGGCAGAACTGGTCTTGAGGTGCTCCTCCTCCCAGTCCCACAGCACGCACCAGGTATACCAGCTCCTGGCCCAGACCTGGGAGGATACACCCCAATGACTTCCCTCCTGGGCAGTCCCATTTGCCTCCCATCATCCTCACAGCATCACACTGCCCTCCTTGTGCTCTGAGAAGCCTCTGTCCCCTTCCAAACAGCTTTTGCTGAACAGCACGAGTTCAGATGGAAAACCAAGCATCTTGACAGCAGCGAGGTTCCTTTGAGAGGAGAAGGTGCCCAGGCTGGGAGGAAGGACCCGCTGACTGAGTCTGCCCACGTGAGGGAGGCAGCGACGCACTCCTGTGCTTGATGGCAACAGAGGCGTCCCCTGGCCTAAGGCGGGCCTGGGCGGGCAGGCTGGGGCTGCCCTGCGAGGGGATGGCATCAGGCGATAACAAGCAGAGCAGAGCAGCCGGTGCGGCGTGGGGCCTCCTCCCCACAGGTGGGCAGGTGTTCTGCAGAGCCCCAGGCACCTCCAGAGAGCTCAGCAGACGAAGCACCACGTGCAACGCAGCTGGCAATGTTCTACTGAGAAACGAGCACCCGTCGGTGTCCCGCGTTGTTCACAAAGTTCTGCTCAGCTGCTCTGCGTGATACTGTGAAATCTCTAAAAATTCAATTAAAATTTCAGTTAAAGGCGGCAGTTGGAGTATCTGAGTACTCTGATGAGCAGCGCCTTTCATGCACGCGTGTGAGGAAGGTGTGTGTTACGGTACTGCGCTCAGTTCTAGGGATCTGTATTTACAACTTTGGGCTGTGCAGATGGAAATACCACATTCTTACCATTACTCAGATGGTAATGGAATTACGCTTATTAGTGGAACTAAATTTTCCTTATGCTACACCACAAATACAATAAAAACTCTGATTGCAAGAACCTGTTCATTAACAACAGACTGAAGTCACGACGGCATAAACACCTTTAATGATCCTGAAATTATTTCCACGTAGGGTTTAATTAAACAAACCGTGAAAATTGCAATAACCAGATCCATAAAAACACCAAACCCGCTTTGCCACAAATTCAGCGCCAACTAGTTTATGTGTTTCCAAAATAAACAGTATCCTCGGTGGGCTCATTTGCCGCTGCTCACACACTAGCAAAACCATGGTGCTCGTACCAGCCACCTACAGAAAATACCCTCCTTGTAGTTCAAGAGCTGTGGGTGCCCCATCCCTGGAGGTGCTCAAGGCCAGGTTGGATGGGCCCTGGGCAGCCTGACCCAGTGGATGGCTTTGCCCATGGCAGGGGGGTGGGACTAGGGGAGCTTTAAGGTCCCTTCCAACCCAAACCGATTTGTGATCCTACGAAAATCCAACTAAAATGGTCGAAACTAAATGGTCCTGGAGCTCAGCAGGGACCAAGGTGAGTGGTGTCAAGGTGAGCAGCTGGCACATACAGAGCAGGAAGGCCACGGTTGGCGAGCATGGAGGCGTGTGACAGGACAGCGCTGCGAGCAGAGGACAGTGCTCACAGCCCGCACACAGGCCGGGCTCAGCCACAGCCTCTCTGCCGGCAGGATTTCTGTCTCCCCTCCAGTAATCTGAACTCCAACCATACAGGATAACCTTTCCGACAGCCTGCCTCAAACACTGCTCAGACTTCTGTAAAGGCGAGCAGGAAAGGGTGGCCGAGAGGAAGGCAGGCACACGAGGGGCCTGGCTGAAGTAGCGGGGCCAGTTTTAAGATTCAATTATGAGACAATGGCAGCCGGATCTCGGCGGCGGGAGGCAGGCGGCAGCGTCCCCGCAGCACGGCCGCACGGTGCATTTGAATGACACGAGTGCCTCTGATGACTGGGGAGAGGAGATTTAAAGAACTGCAGTAATACAGAGCAGGGGAAGATGAGAGAGGACACAGCTCCTGATGTGTTTACCTCCTTTGCTGATGGGATATTGACTTTTCCCACCAGGTTGGTTAGAAAGGGGACTATTTACGCTGCCACACAGCAGAGTAAGAATGACAACCAGCATCACTGTGCTCCTCTTAGTAAAAGACAACTGTGACCGTCGTATATCACACAGCCAGTCAATACCTTCGAGTCACCATACCATCCAACTTAGAGATGCAGATAAAAGCTCCTTCTTTCTTCCTAAATGAGAATTTAATCAATAATGTACCTAAGGCCCTCTGAAAACTAAGCTGCACAAACGGACTGAAATTGCTTTTCGGCACTCTGTCACGTTCTGAAAATAGTCGCCTGCCTATTATCACCCTATCATTGTTTTAATAATTTCCAAGTTCAGCGGCGAGCAATCTTCTGTGGCAGCCAATACTGCGGAACACACATACAGATTATTATAAAGAGAGGTATTTATACACACACAGAGCATACAAAAGATACTACCAACACAAACACAGGCATGAAAAATAAATTTATTATTATTATTATTTTTGAGGTATGCTTCTGACTATATAATTACAGTCAGGTACTATATTCCTTAGGGTCAGCAATAAATTACCGGCTGTAGTAAGGGTTTTAGAACCCCATCACCAAACAGCAGCTGACATCCCCCAGCTCCCTGCACAAGGCATGACTTTTGGCTATCCCTGCCAAATTCAGCACTGCCCCCGAGCTCCTGCTTAGCTGCCCAGGTATGTATTTTTTCATTATTTGCAAGAAATTAATTTTTGAGAGAGATACCTGAAATCCATTTACCCCCTACTGATGCTGGAAGCGAGGATGGAAATATCTGGAGGTTACCTACACCCGGCCCCGTG
>WBMW01000255.1:487539-520039 GCA_013396635.1 Penelope pileata
AGTTATCTCGTTACTAGCTATTCTTTGGGGCATCACTCAAAACAAAGAAAAGAAGTGAGTGAGCATCAAGTGCCAGCCTAACTGGTCCTCACTTAGGCTGTGACGCAATTCAACTTGTCTCTCCTCCCAAAAAGCCATTTTGTTTTTAATATTTTTAAACACACTGTGGGCATCTGAATCCTTACTTTCCTATTTTCTTCCCAGAAATCTCGCTTGTTCTTAAGTATTTTCTGAGAAACTGAATAATAAGGTTGAGATCTGTAAAAACTGGGTTTGTTCCATTCAGGAGTCAGTCCCTTCCCTCCCTGGCTGCAGCTCTGCTCTCGCTGCTCTGGTTGTGCTTCCTGCACCTGCTCCTGTAGGTGGCTCTTCACTGAGGCACTCTGCAACACCCAGCCAGGTACATGCGATGGTTTCCCATGTCACATCCCCAAAATACAAACCAAGAAGAGACAAAGAGGATGTACCACATGTATAAATAACAAAAATCCCAACAGATTCATGTTTCTTTCTCATCAGCGAAAGTACCGAAGACAGAAATAGCCTTAAAAAAAAATCTAATTTGAAAAGTTGATACATTTGATTTATTTAACTAAACTCCATGTTTCTATTTCCCTCGGACCTTAATTCATCTGGCTGGTTTTCTGCCCACTCCAACTGTCAACTCCTGCACTTTCTGCAGGCCTTTCTGCACAGACACTTAGGCACTTGCAGACGGTTGGGTTCTGCAAGGCAAGCAGACAGATCCATTGATATGCGGTCAAGGAAGAAGGTAACTTGTAGGGTACATCCCACAATCCTGGAACTCTAGTTTGAGAAGGAAAGAAAAAAATCTAAACCGAAAGTAACAAGGCAATCACTTAAATTTGGATACAATTACCTTATGTATGAAGAGTTTCTCATACAGTTGCACTCTCATTTTGTCTTGAGAACTCATCTAGTGCTCTTTTTTTTTTCTTGCCAACATTTAGGTTATGTGAGAACCATCCTGGAACAACCCTGTGTGACCCATCTGCACTAGGCTCCCTGAGCACAAATAACGTGAGAGCCCACAGCACCTCTGCCATGAAGGCAGCCCAGCCCCAATGGCTATATCTTAACCAAACCTGTACAAAATTGCCCATCTTCAAGACGAAGGCTAAAAAATCCCAATGGCCACGACTGCGCACTTCCACAGTGCCACCTATTGGAGGACATGGAAGCACTCCGCAGCAGCAGCGAGCTCTCCCAGGTGCCCTCCGAGACAGCCTTGGGGAGGGCAGGGCGATGGTCAAAGGCACGCTGCCATGTCTCGGTGTATTTCCTGAACTTGCCCACGGGCCACTGCGGTGCTGACTGACACAGAAGGCTGCCAGCAGCAGGCCCTTTGAGAATTCGGTGTGGTGTGGGTGCCTACGCGCAAGGCTGACATTCCCAGCCCGCACAGCTCTCGGGGTCCCGCAGGAGCTGCTCGTGCCTGTCACCCGCCACGGTGCAGCCTGGGGACGCACGCTGATTCCCCACCGGAATTGATGGGAACGTACGGTGGCACGGCATGCGTTTCTGCCACGATGCAAGCGAGTGCAACCAGTGCTCAGGTGGTGCAGGTCCTGCGTGACTCGTAACGCAGCGTCTCGGCAGCGAGCGAGTAAAACGCCCGTGCTCTTTTAATTCCCACCACCCATACATAATCCTCCTGTCGGTGCTTTATTGGAAAACAACTGATTTAAAAGCCACCTGGTGCTATTATCCCCCTCCACAAGTGGCACCTGTCCTGCGGCCGCGGTAACGGACCCCTTCATTCCCCAGCAGAGCCGGCGGCATCGAGAGGAAGAGGAGGAGGAGCCGAAGGGGAAGAGAGGGGGAAAGCGGATAAATTCCATTTGTGCTATTAAAAAAAATAGAAAAGTGAACTCAGTGGTTGAAAAGTGAAGATAAAAAGATGAAAACAGTAATCTTGCTACAGAAACCAGAGAATTATGTTCTTGCTCTCCCCCCTCTTTTCCTCCCCCCCATTTTTTTTTTTTTTTTGCTTTCACACCGCACAAGCTGTAGCACCCTGAACAACTCACTCCCCTGCTATTTCCAGCACTTTACAGAAACTTTTCAACATTTCTGTTTGACACATATTTTCAGCAGTGAGGTGAAGACAATAAGTAAACAGGTAGTGAAGGGCTATTTAGAGAGCTGGTCAGTCACAGTAATAATAACGCCAAAAGAAAAAACCCCACACAGAAGAGAACATCTATCCTATGCGCTGTAGCCACAGACAGCACATGACCTCTGACAAACAGTTTTCAGAGTAATTTTAATGCTACTCTGGATTTAACTTGACTAACTGGTAGCAATTGAGCACATCTTTTTTTGTGGCAGCAGTTATCTAAAATGCTACAATAACAGCATCAAAAGTAGAATGGTGGAAGATTGGTTTTCCATTGTGCTGCTGAACTGGCATAATGCCCACTTTAAAAGCAATTCGCTGCTCATCACTGAAATCTGGCAGACACGACACTAAATGCCTCGAGGAAAAAAAAAAAGGGTCTCGAGAAGGGGGAACCACTCCAACCACGGAGTGCAGAAAAAGAAGGGGGGAAAAAAAAGGGAGAAAGCGAAGGATGATGAATCTGTGTAAGAAGAGAAAATTGCAAAATACAAAGTTTAGCACCGCATGTAGACTCAACAGGCTCTACTTAATTTGCCTCAAGATTCCGTCGCAGGCTTGCATTAGTAATAGCGGAACAAAACAAAAGCAAATATGTATTTATGTCTGTCTATTGTTCCGATGAAGTGAAAACGTACTGAGTTACGTCAATCATTTGTCAAACACATCTTCTTCATTTTATTTACCGCCAAACGTAATGAGTAAATATGTGATAATAAAACTCTTCTTTTTATACGGACATATACAATTTTTTCCCACTACTAAATACAGGTAATGATTTAGGAAGCTTTCAAAATGTCTTTTTACTGTCAATAAAACTAATTCTATTCCCATTTTCATGTTAAAAAAAGGCTTTACAAATGAAAATTCAAATTAAAATTCTGATTATAGTGTAGCGTGACAACACCTGTATTTATAATTTTACTGTCAGCTAGCTCGTAGTGTTTAACAATAGCTCGAAGCAGAAAAGTAATTGGAATTTGTCTGTAACATGCCAGATGACGACACCGGGCACTTTGCTGTGCAAAAGCAAATTTGGTTCGATGACAAAATAACCTTACCGAGGTCTGTACGAAAACCAACCCAAAGGCTCAGTCAACCCTCCTCTGCCCGAGGACATCCCATCTGTCGGGGAGCAGCGGGAGCGGGGCACCCCGCAGCCCCCCACCCCCAGCATCACCTCCCAGAGCGTTCCTGGGCAATGCAGCGGTACCCGCAGCCCAGGGACACCCGGGGAGGAAGGCAGGGACACACTGGGGTAGGCAGAGAGGGTCCCGTGGTTCTCTGGACCTCCGTGTGAGTGAAGGAGGAGCAGCAGTGCCCCGTGCACGGCGGTGCTTCCCCGTGGCCCCGCAGGCACATCTGCTGAGTGACAGACCGGGCCCACCTAGGACACAGCACAGTCACTTTTGAAGAAACGGCATTGAAAAAAGTATGAAAGCTATTCAATTTGAGCATCTCAAAACTCCAACACATGCCACTCTCCACACGCAACTTGCTTTACTCGAGGCTAGAAATTAAAAGCCCATGTTTTTCATTATCCTTAAGACAGGAAGAAAAATAAAGAAAAGGAAGCCACATAAGAAAGAAAAACAGAATGACAGTGATGTTTTAGTTTACACTAGATATGGCAACACATACAAACTGTCAAAACTATGGAGTGAAAAAAAGCTGTTATCAAGCAACTGTCAAGAGAGTCCTCTGAGATTTGGAAATCTTGTGTTTATTGTAACTACTGCACATTACACAAAGAAAGAAACATCCCTCTTCTTACCACTGCTGCTAAATATCATGCAAGAGAACCCAGACTTCTACCTCACTATTTAGATTAATTTTTTTTCCCTGCGTAGTTCTGCGCCTGACAGCACAGTGCCCCTCCTTTTTCAAGTTTTCTGCTGCTCGGTCAAAGTTCAGAGAGAAGCCTGAGGTTACAGCACGCACTATTTCGTTTTCGGGAAACGCCAACGCCATTTCTGACGTTGTTAACTTGCTGTCCATCATCTTCGAGGGGAAACGCTGAACCCCACCATACACAGAGGAGGACTCTCTCCCTTAAAAGAGGTATGAAGGAGTGCAGGCAATGGAAACAGCCGCTTTACTGGGAGTACTAACCATTATTTTTCATATATTTTTAATGTACTGTCTAGAAACGACATACTGCAGCAGGCAGCGGGATACAGTATTAAAGGTTCAGGTTTAGTATTAAAGGTTTAGCCTTGCTGTATTAATGTAGATTTCAAATCACACTTTCTGACTGTAAGAAAACAACTGTCCCTCGGACAGAAGTTCTCAGTCTCTCTGGGGTTTCAGTAGCACCTTCAAAGCAGCTTTTTTAGCCACAGCCTTTTACAGCCCTTCCTTAACCAGCAGCAACAGGCCAGCTCTACTGGCGACTGATTAAGGCTGTGAGCAAAAAACACCTTGTGTTTTGCTCATCCCTCACAGTAAATCACATATCACTTTCATGCTTTAGGTTTGTGTAGAAACTGTCTTCGTTCTGAATCCCGGTATTTTCAGAACAAACACCTGAAGAGGTGCCAAGACCGAACTCGAAGTTCTCAGGAAAGAACAAAGCCTGAGGTGTGTGTGACAACGCACACTTCTACAGATCACTTCTGGGGAGCACCAAACCTAAAAGCTCGGTGAAAGAAGCCTCAAATACTAGCGTACAAGAGCGAACAATCAGTGAAGTCAACGCACACACAGCACGCACAGTAAGTTTCAACACCTCCATTCTAGATTACTCCATTCTAGGTTTGCTATGGACATCACAGCACCCATGCAGATCTCTGACAGGGAACAGATTTCTGTGAGCTTCACCTCCCAGCAGTAGCAGCAGACCCTGCAGGAGCTGCCTCCGCACCCCCTGGCCAACGCTGCCTGCAGGCCTGCGGCTCCTCAGCCCCTGGTTCAGCACAGCCCTTCCGCTCCAACCAACAAGGAGATCTTCATGTTTTGCATATAAAGACTTTTTTAAGTCTTAAGAGCGCTTCTTCAGAGTGTCATAATATTTACGATCATCAGATGAGAATGCTCGAACAGAAATCCAGTCTGACGCGCTGCATTTCACACAGCCACCATGACCACTTAGGGAACACTCTTTCTTCAAATTCTGGATAACCTCATATAGCACACTAAGTAGTGTATTAAATCGATACAAAACATGAAATAAAATCACTGAGAAAATAATAAATGAATCTTTCTCATATAAAACTGCATTGTTAGCTGTATTATTTCCTAGCTTTTGACTTTCAAGTACTTCCTCCTCCTAGATTGTAAGAGTTTTAAAGTACCGTAACAATTACAGCATAAACAGCTGCAGCTCCGTGTCCATTTAACGCTTATTTTATTTTACTAATACCCTAATATAAGCTTACCCACACTTGTACGCTCACACAAAAGGTAAGAAGACCTCTAGGTTTGATCTTCAGAAATTCAAGAACACAAAAGGCGTCTCAGACTGCGTAGATACGATCTGTATGCTACAAGGCTCTTCCACACAGCTCCAGAAATAGGAAAGAGTTCTCGTGGGTGAACTGCAGCAAAGAAAGGAAAGCCCACATGGAAGGTGTGGTGCAGAACAAGCGAGAGCTGCTGAGCTTGTCCTGAGCTCCCATAATGGTTAGGTTGAGAAGTGTTGAAGTTCTAAGGCACGCTGAAGTTAGCTTGGCACACCGAGGTCTTTTCATTGACTGCTGCCTACACAATAGCCCTTCCAAGTTCATAAAAGCACTTGGTAGCTCTTTGAAGTCATACCTGACTGAGAAGCTTGCCTGCCACATCCTCCTCTTCTTCATAGACACTTTCTAAGGGTTAGGAGACAGAGGAAAGAAATAGACGGGAGGGGGGGAGGTCATTATAGCTGAAATTCAACACGTTAAATTCGGCACCATCAGAACAAAGAGCTCCTTCCATTAATCATGGAAGTTAGAGTGCTGGAAGATCTACCAGGCCTATTTTACTGAACAGGAGAATTCTGCACCAGGATATTGTTAAATTGAGTTAGCATTAACAGTGGAAAAAATATGCTCTATTTCCTATTATTTATGAAGCCCTATCCTTTTCTTTCTTACCAATTACATTCCCTATCATTTCCAAAATATACAAACTGTTTTCAATCAACAGATTTCTTTATTACAGCGTACTGCATGCTTGTTACTGCCTCTTTTCTATATTGAATCCTTGATTGGACAAGCATTTTGAATTTAACATGGACTGTGATTGCACACATCAAACAAATTAAACCTGCCAATCTCTTTTTGGAGGATATCCTTTATACATACTATCGCTGAAGAGTACCCCGAGTATATTTGCTTAGGAGAAATGGGGAAGGAGGAAATGATTATTATGGCAGAGTCTGAAGACATTCATTTTCCCATGATATGGAGCTGGCCTTGCATCCCCTTCTTCGTATTTTTCATGAAATTATTTTATAAAAGTAAAACACATTTACTGGCTTTCTCAGCATCTCAGTGACTGTTTTACAATGATCAATCTTTTTTTCATTTCAGCCGATTGCTAATCACGTTGTAAAGATGAGATGGCAATAAGAGAGGAACTACCTAGTAAGCCTGGAACTGCTTTTTCCTAAGTTAACCAGTTGCAAAGACAGATTACACAGAATAGTAACCGCCCTTTGTAGAGCATCAGAACTAAACTGCATTTAGCTTGGCTTTGCATTATGCCTCCTGTTCAAAAGGAGACAAAACTTTGTACAGTTTCTGAGAGTGCAAGTACCCACAAAGATGAAAATACTGGGAAGCATTTTCCATTTGAAAAGTAGGTCAGAGACGTATTGGTTGAAAATCAAGTTTAAGTGGGAAAAAGCCTCAAACCAGAAAAGCAAATAAGCAGAAAACCCCCACAATATCAAAAACCAAAACCAACCAAAGTCAAGACAACCAAAGGTAAATCAAAGAGTGAGCAAAACCAACAGAATAAATTAGAAAAATAACCAAAGCTATCTGCTAGCAAGACTTGACTAAAAGTATTTACAGTTTTTTGCACTTATTAAAGCTTAGTATAAATTTCTCTACTGCAAGTGCTCATGAAACTGAGATACCTTTATCTGGAATATGCTACCGGTTTGCTGCTTTATCCGCATCCTTAGAGCAGCATGGGATAAAAAGGACAGAGCATTCAGGCTGCTTTTACAACTGATGTTTCTACACCTGATGTTGTAAAAGCAATGAACCTTCATTCAAAAGGTCTGGGTGCTATGTCCAGCTTTGCCATCACTTTCTAACATTATACTGGACCAGCTGCTAAATTCATTCAGGCTTCAGTTTTTGTCCATGGAACAGGTTTGATGACATCTCCTTCTCTGACCTATTGCTCGTCTTGCACTGTAAATTCTATAGGCAGAAGTGGTCTTCAAAATTGCCTTTTTATGGTGCATCAGACCTCTAGATAGCAGCATAATACAAATAATAACTAATGATGTGAACCCAGCCTTCTGAAAGAAGACATAAACCAGTATGCTACACTTCCAATTTTTGTTTCAGAGGTGCCTCTGCTGGCACCTGTATTTTTTACGGCATAAAACACTCCTACCACAATAATTGCTGAAGGTGCTCAAGTCAGAGTGTACTGTAAGTCATTCTCAGCAAGGCACTTTAACAGTCTGAAAACAATTTACATTTGGGCAGTGTTCAGCCTCATCAAAAGCTCATAGGTCTTCGAGGGTAAGCTGCAATTCCTGCTTCTTTTCTCACAGAGAAGGAGGAAAGAATACAGCAAAGGACTTGGATCTTTAAACCAAGAACTTATTTCTGTACTTAGACCAGTTGTTCCTATTTTGCCAACATTGGTAAACTCAATTTTGTTAGCAACAGTGAAATCAGATGTCTAGCACCTGATAGAGATCTACATACACATTTCAAATGTGGTCTGCAAAATCAAGACAAAGATCAATCGAATTGCCTAATTTTCTTAAAAGCTGAGCTAGAAAGCTTGAAGTAAAGCTTTAAGAGCCCGCTGCTGTATCTCGCCTTCATTCCGCACAGCGCCCACACCAACTGGGTACTGGGCGACAAGTTGTTGCTTCGACATCCATTAAAAAGAAAACACCGGAGCAATGAAGATTTCCTGCAGCCAAAATGCTGGCCATTCAAAGAGCACAAGGACGACAAGGTGCAAAGATCGACGCTCCTGGAGGAATGCTTGCCATCTTTCCCTGCTGCTTCCTGCTGGCTTGACTCTCTGCAATAGACAAACCGCCTTCAGGCACATGTGAAATAGTAACACTGAGCTAGTCAAAGTCCTAGTGCCACTGATTAAATAAAAATTAAGATTAGAAAGCGGCGTGACTGCCCACAGTGTATTAATGAATCAGGCAACCACACGCTCCGCAGGAACTAAGAGGAGGGTCTGACATGCCCTGTGAGCGGCTGCTTTCATCAGTAGCGTGGGGCTGGCACGGCCACTCTCAGCTGCCGCTTCCTCAAAGTGAGAGCTTAACACAGAGCTGAAGCACAGCCACAGTTTGGCTTTTGGAAAGGGAAGAAGATGCTGCATGATGTCCTGCTGAGCCCACAACACTGCCAGGAAAGCTGCATCGCCTGCTCGAAAGAGACAGCAACCCCAGAGCTAAGGAGGTCTGCGTGACCTCTCCCCTCAGGCCCCCAGGAAACACAGACATCAGTGAAAATGTCACTGTGAAAATGTTTTAAAGCTTTTGGTGAGGTACTTTCCTTCTTTCTCTCGTAAAATGTTTTATTCTTGACTTCCAACAGCCTGGAAAGCCCAGCAGCCTCCCAAACCGAAGGCAGTTTCCATGTGCAGAGTAACTCTGGGTGGATTTTTGCTTCCATCAGCACTTCCAACCAGGTTTTGAACCCGCGGCTTTTAGAATCTGTAACAACCTAAGACGATCTTTGAGCACTTAGCACTCTTTAATCAGTGAGTGGCAGAGGGGTGGCAGCCCACCACAGGCAGTGACAGTGCTCCAGAGCTGAGCACAGCCAGGAGCTGAGCACCTCCAGCCGCACACTCGGGGCATTCACCCCTGCTGCACGCCTGCCCACCGCTGCTGTCGCCTTCTTCATCAACTGCTGTAAAAGCAACATTTAAGAGGACACGGTCACACTGCAGCTGGCCAAAGACGCACAGGGAATAAGTGGCAGGAAAAATGACACTGAGGAAAAAAAAAAAAAAACGGCTTGAAACAAATATTGAAAAAACCAGAAGTTTTCGGCACCCTACCTTTTACTGTAGATACATCTTCAGTAAGAAACTGCTTCACAGACAATGAAACAGGCAAGATGCATTAAGGCACGTATTGTGAATGGTGGCATAGGAGAGGGAAGGCAAAACATCAGGGTTAAGAAAGATGGACGTAAGGGTGTATTGAAATAATTTGCTAGAGATAATGGAAAGTAACACTTTCAGCTCAGTTTTGTTCTGTGGCTTCTAAGATATAAGCATGTTGCATCCACTGAAATTGTCTACACTAACACAAATATGCCTTTTTTTCCAAGAGACAGAAACTGTGAAGGTCTTTTGATGATGCCACGTACTATTCACAGCTGTAATGGTTTTGAGAACACATAATCCACTGCACAATCACAGGTTCAGGTGACTACGCACTCCACAATTTAGATGGGAGGAACCGAACAGGAAAATGAACTTTCCAGCCTCATCCGTCAGACAAATCTATTGCTCTGGAGACAATGGACCCAAATGTTTTCTTGTGAACGCTTTGGCTTATGACATGTGAAGAAAATAATGGTTTTGCGTCTAATTACAAACTTTATGTGAAGATAACAATTACAACTTCATCCTAGCAGAAAACTACTATTGCTGAAATTCATCTAAACAGATGAAATATTAACACGATAAAAGAAAACTGCAGATCCACCAAATTGAGGAAAGAACACAGATGTTTTGGGCCAAGGCAAAAGCCTCCGAGTTGGTGCTGGAGCCTGGCTAATGTGGTTGATTGGATCTTTGTAAATATTACGGCATTGAATTGATACTGACAACTGCTTCCTCATCTGTACATTAAGCCTCTAGCAATGATAAGTATCCCGCACAGGGATTCTCAAATACTGTGCTTAAGCTACATTTTGGTCACTATACCAGTAACATTCCTATATTCAAAACTATTTTTGAGACACATGGATCACAAACACGAACCTAGGCTGGCCAGAAAGGACCCGGACAGAGAGGTGCATCCTGAGAAGATACACAACAGCCTGAGGGACTTTTTGGTCAAGGAGTTGTGTTCAAGGTATTTAGTAAACTCGTTAAAAACTGACAGAACTGTTTTCTCTTGGGAACACCTCCCTCATTGTATTTTGCACCTAGCAGAAAGAGAACTGGGTTACAAAAGCTCTTTTCCATAACAAGAATTATCTTGCATTCCTGCACCAGCTCCTGCCCTCTGGACTGCTCGTTCTGTCTCTGAAGTGTGGCTTAGCTCATCCAGAGACACACCACAGGTGCTACTCAGGACTTACTCTTTATGTGGGTAATTCTTGATCAGAAGAACCTGTAATTTTTGTCCCCAATTTCTTTCTTTCTTTCTTTTTTTTTTTTTAAGAGCACATAGCTCTTAAAGGATGAACATGATCACTGAGCTCCTCCTCACACTATGGGGGGAAGCTCAGAACAGCTGCTTGAACAGAAGCTGGGTATTTTCTGGCACTCTGAAACGGTTCTCCGAAGATCCTGCAGCCCAACAAGAAAATTCCTACACTGCTTACGATTTGGTAAGAAAAACTGTAATGGACCTCTAAGACAATTGATGAGCATATCTAAATATCATGGCTTCTGTTTTGATATTTATGTTAAGAGAAATATCAATCAGATCTGTCAGCTTTACTTTCTTCTTGACCACAACAGCTCTTAACAAATCGGTCTTTCAAATAACAACAAAAGAAGACTCCGAAGAAGCCACCAAGCAGACAGCATCTAGGTGTCACACACGTCACTAATGTAACTTATTCTGGATTTGTATGAAATAGCTAAACAAGGATTTGGAGTGCAAGTAGAATAAGTAGAATTGAAGTCTAGTGACAAAAACCAAGTCTAAGCCATCAAATGTATGGAGACAACTGATAAATCAGCTACGAAACCCACTGGAGATACTGAAGTTATTTAGAAAACCAGACACATCCCTCAACTTGCGAGATCTGCCGCTGTAAGGGTACCACAAAGCCCATGGGACACCAAGGGACTAAGCCACTGGATGTGAAGCACCAGCGGTGCCATTAAGAAAAAGCTCAGTGATGGGCACCTTGCCTGCTCCCCACAGCAGCAATCGGTGCCTGGGCAGTAAGCTGCGCCTCCACCTTGTCCAATGGATTTCTATAAAAAGGAAATAGCCCTGCACACAACAACACATACAGCACTTCAGAATATTTTCAATATGCCTGAATAAGTAGTCATTTTTCTGTGCATAAATTACACTAAAAACCTATGCAATATTTTTCTAAAATAATACAAGAATTCTTCTTGAAAGCCACTGTGTAATTCCTACTCATCTGCGATGAGCAAGACACAAATCTGAAAAATTTGCTTTGAAATGCAAAGTTGGACTGATACCACTTTGCAAACAACAAATATTCAAAACGTTATCTTTCAGGACATTTACTTCTGGGCAAGTGCAGGAGACAAATAGATTTACTTTGCAAGATAATGTAAAGGAGAGGGATAGGGGGAGTCTGCATAAAAATTAGTCAGCATTTCCATTGGCTGTCACCTCCAAGGTACTACCCCAAGCTTCCTATAGGTTATAGAAAGGTGCCAGCTAACAAAGCACGAGGAAAGGCTTCCAGAAACATATTTTATTGCTATGAACACGGCAGGACAACGCTGCCATGTGATCACCCAGAAGAAGGAACCACAGCACGCTGTGCCGGCACCTTCGTAAGAACGCACTGCCACCTCTGCAACGCCTAACTCATCCCCCAGCGTTCCGGGACAGGCAGCCATGGGATCTGTGCATAACAAGGGCCCAGTTATGTGCCAAGGGCTTGAAGAAGCAGCCCGCTGGCCAATAAGGACTTGGACAGTATCAAGAACAGCGCATCAGTGGAATGATAACAGTTGGGCTGTTTTGCTCTCTGCTCTTAATGTACACGTAGTGCTGTGGGACACGCTTTCAGAAATCAGATATCTAACGCTAATAAATTATGCACCGATTACAGATGACCTTTGGAGCCGCTGAAGGTACAGTCACAATCACGCATTTAAAAAAATCCTGCTTTTCACTATAATGTGTGAATGTATGAAACTAAATGAGGCTTGCAATATAATCAGTGTGGTTGGCTGCTTTAATATATTCCATTTCAATTTAAAATCACCACAATCCAAGAGTGACGAATCTAATTTGATCAGTTGTTCACAAAAACACTGAAAAGAGATGTAAGCAGACCTATCAGCAGCTGCTAACACGGCCTGCTTTCAGAAGCCATTAATCCTTTTTTACACAACCAGAAACTCTTAAAATATTCAAGAACAGTTTAAAGCCCTGTAGTATTAAAAAGAAAAAAAGATAGGGGAAAGACGTTTTCCTAGTAAAGGTGTCTTAAGTGTCTAAGTTATTGCTTAAAAGCACAAAAGGCAGAAAATTCAAGCAGAAAGGTCAGATCTCCGACGAGAAGGTGCCGTCGGGCAGTGTGCTACCCGTCATAACGCCCTGTAGCTAGGCTTGTAGGTCTGACCGCTCCTCATGCGGTGTTTCAATCATAGTTCATATTTCAATGGGTTTTTATGAGCTCCTGCACAGATTAAGCACGCGTATTTAACTGCAGTCAAATAAATCCACGGATTATTAGGAAGCCGGGATGAAGACCTGCCTTACGCAAAGAATGCTTGTTTTCCAAAGCAGAACAAGCTCCCGTGTAATTCACAGAATTAAAAATGCACAGATGTCATTATTCCCCACCCAAAGAAATACTAAGAGAAATGCTGTCTTATCTATCAGAACTGTCATGCTTGCCATACCCTAACTTTGTGGATTTCAGCCCTGAGAGCTGCACACACTTCTCTGTCAGAGAAATTTTCCAAAAGCTACTGAAACCAATTCTGAGTAAGAGGAGTGAAACTGACTTACAAACAGAATAGCACCTTACCAGACTGCATTGATTCAGTCAGTCACTAATTAGCATCTGCAGGAGAGGAAGTTTTTGAAAGCATTTCAAATCAGGCAGAACTATCCAATATATATCCTAGATTGTAACGGGGGATGACTAGTAGACAAGCTTTTCTGGAGAATGATGATCTGGTGTATCAGCACATCAGCGCTGTTGGAAGACTTGGAATTCAAGTGCCATTTACTTACTCAAATCTTTACCATTGCCAGTTTGAGGGAATGACTTTCCCACAACATCAGGCGTAAGGACAGCATACATACAAGTAAAACAAGACACCTGAAAGCAAATTGCTCTGTCAAAAACAGTCACTAAAACGGGGAAGATGACAACAGACTAAAGCATCTGCTGCTGCACAGAAGATCAACGAAAAACAAAATAAAAATGCTGTTTGTGATCTAATTTTGAATGAAGCACGTGGCTAGAACTAAACTCTGTTGCTTTATTTTGCTTATGACAAAACCACAAAGCCCACACCCCTGGTCAATGAACAACCACCACACGAGGCGTTTCATCCAAAAAGGCCTGAAATAATGACAGATCTGTATTTAATCAGCATGAGGCACAACTTACTCATGACTTTTTTTCAAGTATTTGATAGAAGCTATATCCCAGGTTAAGCTGTAGACTGTTAGCTACGTATCAACATTATAACAACATTTTGTAAACCCGAGCTTTTGTGACAGACAGTTTCAAGCAGCTGAGATCTAACTTGCAGTCATTTCAACCTCACCCACCTTNCCACACGCTGTTTTATACATTAGGAAGCAACATAGATCCCCAAAGCACCAAAAAAAAAAAAAAAAAAAGAGGTAAGGTGAAAAAGAAGTGTGTCTCCTTTCTATACAAAAAGGTAGCATACTATACTTCAAGAATAAAATCACAGAATCACAGAATATCCTGAGTCAGAAGAGACCTATCAAATCCAACTCTTGACTCCAAACATTTAATAAACTTCCGTTCACCTTAAATTAAATGTTTCTCTGACTGTGAGGGGCAAAACAAAAGTATGATTTTTAGTGATATAGATAATTCCAAAAAAAAAAAAAAAACCAACCCACCAACAATTTAGCCTCTTAGATGGATTTCTGGAACGACTGCGTAACACAGGGTTATTTCAGACGACGTGCAGAGGAAACTTAGATCGTCCTCTTCAAGAACAACATTAAAATATCCCAGTACTTGCCTGCACAGGACCCATAGCTATAGGTACATACAGGTACACAGTGATAGGACAAGGAGTAACAGTTTTAAACTAAAAAAGGGGAGATTTAGGTCAGATATTAGGAGGAAATTCTTTCCTCAGAGGGCGGTGAGGCACTGGCACAGCTGCCCAGAGAGCTGTGGGTGCCCCATCCCTGGAGGTGCTCCAGGCCAGGTTGGATGGGCCCTGGGCAGCCTGACCCAGTGGGTGGCACTGCCCATGGCAGGTGGTGGGACTGGGTGGGCTTTGAGGTCCCTTCCAGCCCAAACCATTCTGTGAGTCTATCACATCTGTTTAGCTACTTATCTTCAAGCCATGTGTTGAACCAGAAGAAATTACCAGCATACTGCTCTTGCTGGATACGCTCATGCACTTCAACAATACAAAATTATAAACAAACTTTTTTTACTTCCTTAAACTAACTTCCTTTTTTTTCCCTGTCAGATTAATTAGTACTCACTCTTTCCTTAGAAGATTTCTGCACATTATAGAATCAGATTTCCACAGAAAGCAGCTGCCCTCATGAGCTGTTAGCGCCAGCCACCTCATGGGCACGGCCACTGGTACCTGGCACCAGGAGCACTCACTTCCCCAGCACCACTGGGTTTGCAGATGTTGGTTTGCAAACTCTGTATGTTCCACCACAAACACTGTGTTAGAACCATCCCAGGACACAGTGGAAGAGGGTTATCTGTTCCCCGGCCACATGACGAGAACAACAGGAGTTGAAATACTCCACAGTTCCTCTCTCCTGCCCTGGCCCTGCATCCTAACTGCATGGGAGTGCTTTTGGTACTGTGCTGACTGCATCATCTGCACGGGTATGAAATCAGCTGGAGGACCAAAAGAAGACATTGCTGGAAAACTTGTGGTACCTGCTCCTAATTTAATTAGACTTTAAGAAAGATCAGGGAAGCCAAGAAATAATTAGCCATGCTTCACAAAATGCACACAGAAAGTCACCAGGTAACAACTGATCACTCCTGGTGAAAGTCAATGACCTCTTCAGGAGGGCATCTCAAGCAAACATCCCGAAAAAGCTGGCTTTTCACAAAGCAAAGGTGACAAACCACTCCTTGCTAACTTTAGCTTGCAACACCAGGCAAAAGCAGTTGAGAAGAAAATGGATCACCAGGGCTCAGTGCTGTGGAACATTGCTCCTGTCCTAACACCATACAGTGACATCAACAAAGTCATTATTCTAATACACTGGGCAAAAAGAAAATGAAAAGCAAAGTTTTTTGATTTTTTTAAACATCTCCCATTTCTCCCTGAACGCCTCTCCTGAATCCTGCTAATTCATCCACGAGACATGACAGAAGTCAATACAACACACACCTGCAGCTACTCTGACTCATGGTTCAGCACATTCTTTCTCTTTGAAGACCCCCACCCACCCATACAATCCACCAGGATTTGTATCCTCTATCCTGCCCTTCAACGGCAACATAAGACCGGTTGCTCTGAAACAGCGACAGATCACATGCTCAGCTGCCCGTAATACATCAAGGACACAACAATACACTCTGTCCCATTGATGCAACCATCCCCGCTACTAGGACGTCAATATATTTTTTTCTTTCTTCCCTAGGGAAGCACATCTACTGATCATCCCCAATTTGCGAAAAGTCAGCAATTTTGAGCAGGGAATATAGGAGATATGTATTCAGTAGAACAATGGAAGTGAAACAGGGAAACAGGTTACTTGGGTACCACAACATTAAGTACTTTCTGACAAAGACTGCATTAGCAGATGACAGGAGATTGAACACACAGCAAACAAAATGCTTTACAGATTTTCCTGTCCTTGATGTTGCAGCTGATCTGGAAGAGAATGTGCAAAGTCCCTCATGCAGAGATAGCCTTTGATCCTAGTGTACTAACTTGATACACTTACAAATCCATGCGTGTCTTTTGTCTTCCACATCTTAAAGAGGGTCCACAAATAAAATAATGGATTATCTGAAGCTGCTCTGTTATAAAGAAATACATTTTAAATGACTTTCTTAAATCAACTTTGTGAATGTACTTTTCATGCTTGACATTCAAGCAGAAAGAAGAAAGATTATGTGCTATGATCTGTAGAATATTAAACTCCTCCTTGGGACAAGTTTGTCTAGATATCAGAATCCCTGTATTTACTGAATATGAAAAAGCAGAGGTTGATGGATTTGGCTTTTAACTGCTAACATCTTTTGTGGGTAAAGAACAGCTATTAATATATAATGGTTTTTCACCTTGATGATTTTAAATTAATTTCCAAACGACCCCATACAAGAAATTCAGTCTCTAGGTTTGTCCCTTTGAAAAATATTACAGGCTTAGAAGAATTATACCCTGTGCTTCTCTCCAAATAACCACAAACCAAGAGTCTGCTTCCGTGACAGAAGCCAGAACTCTATTCTGAGACTGATTTTTTAAAGGCTGGTTTGCAGACCTTGCGACAGACTTTTCCGAAGGAGCTGTGGGAGTTACGGCATTCTGTCTCCTCATGGTTAACATTTATGACTGGATGCCTTTCCCCAGGTCTTTACAATTAACTACACATAATTTAAAAATAGATTATTCTGGGATGCAGAAGTGGTTCATTTCAGAACGTGCTCTTTTCACCTTGATGCAGACAACAGAGATTGTAACTGCAGAAGGACAATGGAAACGACTGATGCTGTTTTTTATTCTTCGAGGCAATTGGAGTGCTGCACGTAACACTTTCCCACACCTGGCACCTAACACGGTGAATTCAGGAATTATGCCCCTCACATAATTTTTCTGGTAATATTGTTTTCTAGATGTGAATCAGTCAGCCTGGGTCTCCTTTGTAAGCAATAAAGCAAAGAAGAGGCATTTCTCATGTGTGATCCATACCAGCCAAGTACAGATGACATTAGATAAGCCATGCCCTGCACCTGCCTATCTCTCTCCACTACACAGGGGATCACAGGCTGATAAATTCATTTACAAATGCTAGAACTGCAGACGTCAGTCAGTGGAGATGAATGGCACAGCTTTGCAGGGAGTATTCTCCACTGGTAACATTTGGTGTGGAATGACTGCTTAGCTTCTCTTAGAATGAGAGCAGCAGAACCCCCCTTCCTGCTGTGCCTATAGGCTCCACCTGTTTAACAGGAAGCACATAACAAGCTGAATGAGGGCCAGCAATGGGCCCTTGCAGCAGAGGTGGCCAGCAGTGCCGTGGGCTGTGCTAGGCAGAGCATCACCAGCAGGCCAGGGCAGGTGGTCCTGCCCCTCTGCTCAGGCCTGGCAAAGCACACCAGGAGTGCTGGGCCCAGCACTGGCTCCCCAGTGAAAGAGAGACGTGAACATAGTGGAGAGAGCCCAGTGAAGGGCCATACAGATGGTTAAGGGTCTGGAGCACCTAGCACACCAGGACTGCTCAGCCTGGAGAAGGCTTGGTGCAGGGGACTCCTGATCTCAGCAGGGGCTTGGACTAGTGCTGTAATCTTCTGTGCACCTCTCCTGTGTTCATACAAATCTTAGTGAAGCGTAACATCATTGCCAGTAGAGAAAAGAGATGTATGCAGATTCTTGGTCACTCCACTGGACTGTAACCCTTTAGCTTTCTGAGCCGTTTCATACTTTATGAGTGTTCAGATCTCATCTGTTTTAGGACCTCACTGTTGTACATGTACTATGAGGGACAAATTTTAGCTCAAATACCACCCTATACACACCACTTCGTGAGGCATATCCAGTGGTGGACCATACATGTCTGGGCAGAAAACCCTACCCATGGAAAGATGAAGGATCTTCTGTCACTCATTTTTCCCCTTTGCATTTAAGCGTAAAGCAAAGCATCAGCACCATTTTTCTTCTAAAGAGTGCAAAACCTTCAAGTATACCCCCCAAATTCCTGAGCTTACTGTTGCTGCCTGCATGGCTTATTCCTTAACTCATCACTCACCTTCTTTTTTTTTTAAAGGCAGTGTATATCAGCTGAAAAGATAAGGGGTGCTTCTCCCTGTACAAAAGGCCTGCCACTGTGGTGATTTATATTATCTTTATAATTGGGATATATTGCACTACAGAGTTTTGCTTTCTAATTAAAAGCTTGTTTGACCTTCAGGCACTCCTTGGGTCTCTCCAAGTTAAACCCAATTGGTGACACAAAGCGCCCACACTGTTGGAAAGTCTTAAATTTTAAGATTTCTGTGTACGTTCAACAGCATCTTTTTTCTTGAGCGCTTCTTGTAGTTCACGCTCTGCAGCAGAATTCCATTTTTAAATCCAAAGTATATACACTAATCTGAATTATGCTAAGAACATGGTTTATCATAATAACGGCCTTCAAAAATGTACTATTCAACAGAAATATTGGCCTGCTGAAGACATTGCAAAAACATCAGCTTGCAATTGCTGAAGAAACTTCCCAAGGATGTACTCCATCTGTAGAACTGCTGATATCTGCAGAGAAGAGAGACTTCCTCCCAAATCATATTTTATGCTTAGAGGATGATAAAATCTTCTTTACCACATACTTTTCCAGAGGCTTTTTCCCTTCTCCCCTTTTCACATCAGAACAAATGATAAAAAAATGACCTATTCTGAAGCTGTTCTAACTCTAGAATTCTTTGGAAGATGACCAATGATCATATAAGACTGTTGCTTATGAATATGCAATGGTTTTTAGTAATGTATACATACAGATCTTATTCAAAACTCCCCTAATCAAGAAAAAACTTCTCACAGGATGACAAGTACAGCAGCAATGAAGTCCAAAGTTTGGGGGAGCTTCTACAAGAAATGCAGATCCTAAATTTACCCTCACTGGGTTCAAGCAACACACAAAATTGAAGGCTGCATTTTGTAATGGATTATTTCACTGTCAAGCTGTACTGCAAATTACCTTCTTTTATTGTTGCCGCTCCAAATCCTTCAACTTTTCCATTTCTCAGAGCTCTTTCCCACATATTGTGTATTGTGAACTTTAGGATTTTTTTTTGTCAAATTTGCTCAGTAAGAGACCCCTTGATACGTCTGACTTTTTTTTTTTCTTTCCAGTCTTCTTGTTTTGCACTAATGCTCATTCCTCGTGTGTAATTCAGTAAAGGTATTTCTCCTTTCCTTTATAAAATGAAACTTGTTAAAAACAAACACACAAAAAACACCACCAAACAAACAAAACACAATCTCTAAGCCTACTGAAAGGTTACTTTAATAGTAATATTTTGTTGGGCCCTTGAGTATGGTATCAACATAGCGCCATGGACTTTGATGTGACAGTTGGAAATTTCTCACCTGTCTCTTAAGAAGCAAAGACCAAACAAACCCACAATCCTTCCCCTGTGAGAAAGCAATGCTTATTCTGTAATTGTTATGATACAAAAAACCTGAACACCTCAAATCCTACTGGAGTGCAGCATAACTTTTGAAGTATAATGCTGAACCACCAAACTAATGTTTTCAGAGTTAGGGCAGAGGCACACAAGCAAATAACTGAAAGGTATCCTAAGGTGTGAATGTCCAATACAAGGCTTTACCTTTTAAAAAAAAAGTGAAGATGAGGGCTCCTGAAAGCTCAGCATCGCTATCATTAAAATAAATAAATAATAAAAGATCTGTCCTGATTACCATGTTTCCTCCCTAAAAAGCAGTTAATAGAACTGAAAGAAGGAGAAAAAGGATGTCTTGGTACTCCAAGAGGAAAACCAAGGTCACCAACACTGCTGTCCTACACTACACGTGTTAGATACCCCACTAGGGTTTAAGAGAAGAATTTTACAGTGACTGCCAGGACTTGAACTGCTTCTTCCTTTTTACTTAGGCAGTTCTCTGCTTTTTGAAATGTAACTCCACATCGCAAGAACTTAGTGAACTCTGCGAGAGTGAGTGGAGAGCTCTTTGCTGTGGCAGCAGAGATACCTGGAAGCTGAGAAGTGGTGAGCACAGCAGCCAGCCGTGTCGTACTGGTGTCTGAAACGCTGGCAGAAGTGGGTACGGGAGGGACAGCTTAAACCAAAGCCCATTTGGTTACCTATGCTCCATGATCAGTGCAGCAGCTGCAGTCACTACAAGGGCAGAGAAAACCCATGCACATCAAAAACCTGCAGATCGTGTCAAACGCTGTAGTAGTGTAAAAAAGAATCTTTTCTGCTACTTACTAGAACACACAAGCACACTCGCATGTTAGAAGACTAAATACTGAAATAAAATGTATGTTTTGTCTAAATAGGAACTTCTGACTGAATACTTCCTTTCACCTTTAAGATTTGTTACAGTGATACAATATAACAAAAATGAACTGGAGGCTTCAGATTTTACACAACAGTTGAAAAAGGCACAGACACTACTGCAATTTCTGAATAATACACAGTTTCCTCCTTTTGGAAACACTAAGAAATTTTTTTTTTGCAGTATTTGAAGTTTGGCTTAAACTGGGAAACAGCAGATAAACTTCAGAGTACAGAAGCAGAAAAAATAGAAACACTGTTTGTAAACTTGAATCCAGATATTCAGAAATAAAATTTTCAGATAACAACGTGGTTCTACCTTTCTCTCTTAATGCACCTACAAGAAGAGTCACAGCAGTTGCACTTCATCAAATGCATGTATTTTATGTTCCAACATCTGTTGCTTTTGCAAAATTATGGCTTTTTTTTTTCCCCAACCAAGACGCTACACTTCTGACTTCTTAAATTAAGCAGTATTTCAAATAGTTGAACTATGTGTTGGGTTGTTATGAAATTGCATGCACGACAACCAATTCCAAATCCACTGATGCCTCTACAACATGGAATCTGAAGTAGAAAATACTAAAAATTTTCCCCATCAAGATTCTGATGATTATAGTTATCCATTACTGCTCAAAACCACAGCAGCTCCATGCTCTTCATAACTATATTTATGTTTATTAAATTAACTATATTTGCTTTGGTCATTTACCACTAGCTATTTTTATTATGGATGTTTAAAACTACAACATCGGCTCTAGCACAAAATAAATAAATAAATCAAAAGAAGTTGCATTACAGACGGATACACGTGCATATGATTTGTGAACAGTAGAAAAATAACACAATTCTAAGTTCCTCTTTAGTAATCCTTTTCCCTCCCCCAAAAATATGTAACACAATTTCAAAATATTCACCTGATAAAAACGCTGCTGCTATGTTCTGCTCGCTGCTTATGCAACATAGATTGCTGCACCAGAAATATGAAACAATACCATAACTAAGGTAAATGTTTTAATTCCAGCTCCATAAAATTCTATTAATGTCAAATATTATTTGTTTTTATCATCTAAATAAACTAGCTTAGGCTGTCACTCACTCCTTTTTATTCATTTTTTGTTTTGTCTTACTGCATGCATCTCTCACAAAGTGAAAAATGTCTATTTAAAGATAAGTGGAAACACTACAGCACACAACATTTTCATGTCAAAATAATTACATTATTATATTCTGAGTTAAATAATATAACATAGGAAAACATTTTGATATGCCTTTGACAGTTGTAATACTGGCAGGATCAAATCAACTTCTTCCAAACTAATTTCTACTGGATAAAAACAAAGAGCCCAAATCAGCCACCCCCTCCAAGCCCCTCATGGAAACACGACACGACAGGAGGAAATCCTGCTGTATTTTTTCTCCAAGGTAGAGTCAAATTCTGACCTGTCACAGAAGACTAACCTGTTCTCAAAAGCCAGTGGAATTACATTAGCCTGGAATAAGACATTTGGTAATCTATGAGATGGTCCTAGAAATAACTGAAAAAAAAAAAAGGAGGGGGGGGACACTTCTCTCTCTTTCCATCTCATCGAACCACTCACTATCGCGGAACAATTGTTTCTTTGCTAAAAGAGGGGACTTGAAAACTGTGGCAGTGGAGGCACTGCTTGTGAGACAAAGAGGCAACAGCTGAGGTCTCGCAGGCATCTGTGAGATACCTCCTCCAAACAGGTTCCTGTGCATTCTGTTTTCGTGGTAGCAACACCCAGGGCTTCAAGCACGTTTTTTTCCCCCTAGAAACAGATCAATTTGTATTGATGGACACCACCACATTTTTCTGATGGAGAAAAGAGAAAAATGAATGGAAGGACTTTTTGATTTAATAAACCGAATTTAAGCCACATTGAGACACTCTTCTTTATAACGCTACATTTTTTATAAAGGTCATGTACCGTTTTTGTGTGTCCTACAGAATAAAAGAAGCATTTTCTATACTGCTGTTCTCTACATAGCTTTGTAGTCCTTATTAAAGACTTCATCTCCACCCATTTCTAAGAGAAAAGAGCATTAACTACATTTTCATCACGTCTTCTGACATAAATGCTTTGTTTTTTAAGGATACAGAAAGATATTTCAAAAGAAATGTCTCCCGTGCGGTTATTATGCTTCAGTGAGTATAATAATTAAAATAATTTTATTTGCAGTATTAATTTAAATCTTGGAGATCAAATAAGGGTCCTGTTTTTAGAATCTGTGCTCACAAATAGTGAATCCATGCGTTTCTCCTAAAGGCCAATACTCAAACTGGTCCGGAGACGAACTCTCCATAGGACTTGCAGTAACCTCAGCTTGCTTCTACTGCGCACACATTTCACATGAAGGTGACGGCAGATTCACATCACCTGTGGACCCAGGCCAAATCTGGGAGTTCAAAATAGCTTCTATAAAGTAAATCAGTTGCCTTATAAAGCACAGAAAAATTATACAAAGATACACATGTAGACCAAGCATGAAGTCTTAGTGTTCCACAGAAATTTCAGCTCACAATTCCAGTAACTCATTTTCTTCGTGCTTCTAACTGACCCTTCCCTTCTGACACGTAGATTACAATCTTCTCCCTTTTTATGGTACCACAAATTCTCCTCATTTGCATTTTGCATCACCTCTCTAACACAAGTTGTTTCCTGTTATTCAAAGTATTTGTCTGTATTTTAATTCTGTAACATAATAAATGAATATTTTCGATCACAATGAGTGTGTGAGAAAGATTTGTATTCCTGGTGCCATTTTGGCCCAGCAGACTGTCACAGAATGAAAAATTAGCAAATCTAACACTTTTCAATACTCTTTTCATTCAATCTATCAGAAGTAGAAAATGACTTATTTAATACATACAAAACAGAGTTTCCATCTGCCCAATTTTAATAAAATATCAGGGCAGAACAAGCATAAAATGCCCTGAATATTATTACTTTTTCTCTTAGCATGCAGTAAACTATGTTGGTTTCAAACTGTACTGTTAGACAAATCTATAAATTATGTATGTGCAATAGTGAGCAATAAATGAGCACACAAACACGGACATATATCAAAACAAATTAAACAAAGAACAAATTAAAAAAAAACATTTTTTCTCAATAAAAGACTTTTTTGGTCAATGAGACATCAGCTGCATTCCCCATGTCTCCAGTGAAGCCCGGGTTTCACTCTACCTATAGATGGCCATAACCAGTATTTTTGCAGCCATCTTTAGAGCTGACGCCAGATGCCTGAACCAGATGTGCCCAACCAAACTACAGAGAATGAAGTTATGAAGGTGTTAACTGAAAGGATGCAACTTTCCCAAACTCCAGCTACAGAATCTTCCAAATTTAAAGACAAAACATATCGACGACCCAATTGAAGAGGCTCTGAATCTGTGGGCAATACAGTCAAGGTCTCAACACTAATTTTATGGGAAATGATAATTAAAGACACGGGCGTCCTTCCACAACCCTCTGACATGACACTGGTCATGAAGAAAGGGGAAAGGAGAGCTGGAATTGTGTAACACTGTACACCATCTTCAGCAGGTCACTGGTCTTTTAAAAAATCTCTAGTGAACAAATAAGATTTCAGAAAGTTTTTAGTAGATAATTACACTTCCTGATTTTGTAATTAGTGGAACTACATGTAATTACATAATAATTATGACGGTAATTACGTAATTAAGATGTATAATTATGTAGTAAAAAACATTATGGAAATAAAAGCCATCAACTGTATAAGCACAATACATTTTTAAAAATAAATTCTGTATCATCTGTTTAAAGCTACCATTTTCCTCAAAATATCAAAGTGATTATGAGCCATCACTGGCAAGTTCTAAAATACATTTCTTATGCGACTTAAAAATCATACAGATAATTGTATCTTTTTTTAAATCTCTCTCAAACCTTACGTTTATATTACCCCCCCGATGCCTAGGCGCACGTATACCGAATGGATTATACAGAGTTAAACTGTTTATATGTGCATTTCCAATTCCTACTGAAATATATTTTTTTTCTTTTTAAATTAGCAACAGTGTCAGAATTCTGGTATCTAAAAGACAGGACTTTTTTTTTTTTGGATACACTGACAGATCCATCAAACTTAAGGGTCTTATAAAAGGAAAAAGATGCTTGCCTTGCACTTTCCACTAGAGGAAAGAGCTCACTGCCGCGAGAAGCAGCAGTCGCTGAAAGAAGCCCTGTCACTTCTGACTCAACGCTGCACAGCAGCAAAACCCCAAACTTTATTAACACAGATGAGACCAGAAAGGCAAAGGTCTCTGTAAGAACAATCAGAATGTAGATAAAAAAGAAACAGTGAAGAAAAAAGGGCTTTAAAAAATGTTTTCTGTTTCGAGACATGCACGAGAGAACTGAGAAACCAGTCAGACTACATCAGATAAAATACCCCAGCCTGTAACAAGTTGGCATAGATCTGTATACTTCAGTAGGAAAAAAGACCTGAAGGGCAAATAAGAAGATATTTTTCCCACACACAGAAAAAAGCTATCAGTAGCAGCAGGGTATTTATCTGAAGAAGTCCAATAACCATTCCAGTTCATGAGGATTCAGTTATTTAAGCCAACTCCTTCATCCCACCTGGAACATTAAGCACGATGTGCGAGAAAAAAATAAAGTCTACATTAATCAAATCTGCTCTATTAGAGGTATGAGCCACAGCAAACGCACTGTCATGCCACAGATTTCCCACATTGTGGACATACCACAGCTGTTGCAACTCATTATTTCTATGTATTCCGTTCACCAGCAGTGAAAATAATTCACAAGAATCTGTAACTCCAAGAGAGGTGTCACAGCCCATTAAGCTTAGTGCTCAGAGAATGGGTCATAGAAACGCACAGTGTGTGAGGCGGGGTTTACTTTGATTTCACAGGTTTAACAAAAAGACCCCAGGAGCAGAAACAGAACTGAAGGAAACAGTTACGCATAAGACGTTAAAATGTCAAAATGGCAACGAAAAGTAGTATGATCATTATGGAAGGATAACAGGATTTACAGATCAGCTAACTGCACATACACTACATCAAAAGGGTCAAAATCCTTCAATGAATAATTTTTGTACACAGAAAAGTTAGTGAGACTTAAAAACACACAAGAAAGAGACTAAAGTGTTTTTTTTTGAAGTTTCAAAATCTTTCTCTGCAGAACAACGCATGAAGGAACAATGAACAAGTGCTTCTCAAGATCTACTGAAAAATTAAAAGTCTTGAAAATTAGTATTTTGTTATCTCTTCAAAACAACATGATTGGTAGCTGAAGTAGCTGAAAGCAAATATGCAGAGGAGTATTTGTTTGCCTGGATGTAAAGATCACCACAGTGACCTGAACTCTCAGTGGCAGTGTCTAGAGACGAGGTGCAGCAGAACGCTTTGTTTATGGAGCTGCACTCTCTCAAAAAAGTCATGCCAAGTTTCAGCAATTGCCACCTTAAAAATAAATCCACACACATACATGTGCACGTAGGTTACTTACATTATTTCCCCTTATTTTTCCCTGGAAAGCTGATCAACTATATCCCCTTTCTTATTTATTGCAAGAAGTACTTTTTTGCAGTCCTCTTGCCTATAGATGTCAAATAGTTCTGATACCAAAAGTCTCCATTTCATTGCACTAGTTTCCCACACATTCAATCCTTGCAGCTCTCTCACACATGATGTCCTCCCTTATCTGACTGAGCTTGCACACTACTACAGGGCAGGAGCATCTCCCTGCTCAGGCCCATCCATTCGACCTCCCTCAGCCTCACCACCACCACCAGCTGACAGGGATACGTACACTAAACCACGCCGACAGGCTGCTCTGCCAACATCTCCATTGCAACCTTTCTTCTTTGAAAGATTTACAATTGTTATTCCATTAAAATTTCATTTCAACCTGCTACTTGGCACATCAAGCTGAGAACATACTGAGGAAAAGCATCCAATGTTGAAATTACAGGATTCACACAAATATTCAGAGCTGATTTTTTTTCCTTAAATTTAATATAATAGACATTTTTGTAATGTCTAGGACATATAGCATATTAGAAAGACATTTTTCCCAACAGAATTTTGCAGCTTACTCATCCATACAGTAAACTAAACACTTCTGGTGTCTGTATGCAAGAGCGAAGCAAGGAACATATATAGCTATAATAGAAATGTGAAAACATCCTCTGAATACGCATTTGGATTTACAGAATGGTAGTCCATAAGCATATGATCAAAACAATTACATTCTGCTTTCACAAACTGGCATATACTTTGAAGATGTAGGTCTTCCTAACAAACAGGAATACTTAACCACTTTTTCCAAAGTTAGCTCCCATTCTTACTTCCTTCTACCTACCCAATAAGCCAATATGCCCAAGCTGTTTGGAATCCAATAATCAGGGGGGGCTCAGCAGTTGAAAATATTCTGTGAAGAATATACTGCAGCATCTCTGCAATTTCTGTCCCTGAAATACTTAAACTCACTTACACACAACACTAGTGACCTTACCTCTCTCAGAACTGGGATGGTGGAGAGGTGATGGCTTTCAGTCCCATTTTTATAATGTGAAACAGAAAAATCCTATGATCAGGATCCTATTTCTCTAAAAAAATGTAGCACTATGAACAATCTTCGTTATATTAATGCACTACTTCTGAATAACATTGTATTCATTGTGAACAAAGAGACTGGAGCATCCTTATCCAAAGTCTTCCACGAAGATTTAATTTATGCTAGGAGGGGGAACCAACTAGAGACATCTGTGTGAGGCACAGTAGTTTTACTGACTTTATGTGGGCTTCGTTTCTCTTCATTTTTAAAGGTTTTCATTTTACTGTAGAAGTAAAATGAAAACAGTAATATCTTTGAATATTTAACAATACCAATATTTGAATGGGATAACGATATAAAGCTTACTACACTTTATTTTGATTTCCTGATGACACAGCCATTAAAATACATTGGTTTCCATTTCTGAAGTTAAAGCGTACAGAGAGAGCACACTCCTGTATTTAAACATCACGTGCTTAAATCACTGCTAGTTTACCTATCCTTTTTCCATCCAAATGAACAGAGGATGTTACTGCTTTGCCGCTCCTGCTGCTTCTTGCTGTTCTGACTGTTTGCCTAAGCAGCAATGCCTGACTAAAGCCACAACCCAGCTTTGAAAACCTCTGATTGTAAGGAATAGCTGAAAACATTTTGAGTACATTACTAGTCACAATGGAGAACTTTTTCCTTCCTGATTAAAAACTTAATTCAGAGCAAACAGACCTGATACCGTTACTGGCAGCTGTAAATTAGTGGGTTTGGCACAGTGCTATTGAAAATTAAATTGGTTTTGACCTGACACTGACTGTGCAACCGTCCCTAATTTAGAAAGACAAGAATTTCGGAGTTTCACTTGTAGAGTATGAAAACTAAGAACCTCATCCATCTCTCACAATGTAACATATCAACTGTATCACCATGGTGAAAGAACTTAAACTTTCAGATGAATGAAAACAATTGCTTGGAGAATAAATACAACAATCAATACTAGTAACTAATAATTATATAATCCACATATTCCTGGATGGTATAACTGACAGCTAAATTTACCAGTCTCTGTAAAGATAAAACATCACGTAAACCAGACACCTTATTTTTAATTCATACAGGGAAAAGGCGGACCAAAATCTAGTTGTAAACATGAAGATGACAAGGAGTAATGGACAAAAAGGTTTTGGAAAGAATTGAGTCATGTCAGCCACTGCAATTTCGTTGGGTAACAGGACCCAGAATGGAGGATATCTAGCGGAGGTTACATCCTAACTTCAGCTTGGCTTTTGAAAGTGTCTTCCATGATATTAAAAGCAAATCCAGGAAATGTGCATTAAATGAAGGCCAACGTGTACAGCGCAAATGAGCTGAAATGATAAAAAGAGCATTAGTAGGCACCTGAATAAATACAATATACTGGGGAAGAATCAACATCTGTTGATAGGCCCATCTCACAAACCTATTAAGAATATCATAAACTGTTCAACAAGCACGGGGCCAAGGATGATCCAGCTGATACTGTCCATTGACAGACGCTATCGCACTAGCTAAACCTTTTAAAGAGAAAAAACACGCATGGCCTAAGAGGGAATATATAAATGACCAGCTAAAGATAGGAAACAGAGCTTAAGTCTAAGTGATAAATTCTCACGATGGAAAACGGTTACCACTGGAGTTCCACAGCCACCTGGATGAAATGCGTAAGTGACCTGGGAAAGTGAGGTCGGCAGTCGTCATACCCATCTGCCTGCAACACTATGCTGTGCTAGAGTCTGTGGTAGCGGACGCTCCGAAGACCTCTTTAGAGTCAACAACCAGACAATGAAATGGGAAATTAATTTAGCTTAGATAAACATAAAACAATACACATAAGATTATTTTTTTCCTAAACCTTAATTATGCAAAAATGAGCTCTGACATGACCACAAGCAGATTCCAATAGCTAGTTCCATGAAAATCATCACCTAAAAGATCAAGAGTAAAAAACAGCAAAAAAAGTAATAGAAATGACCGGGAGAAAACAGAAAATGAAGCAGGTAGTTATCATCCATGCCACAGTATAAACCCACCTACTACCCATCATGCACAGGATAAGCTTCAGGAAAGAACATTCACCTCATGTGTACAGAAAAGGTCTCGATGGTAAGTAGAGAAAAAGAAGAAACTGGTTGAAAAATCTGACAAGTTGTAGAATCTGCAGCACCAGAGGGTTGGGTTGGGGTTTTTCGTTTGTTTGTTTTCTTTTTAAAATTTATCCTATCTTTGTGATGTAGGCTAGACAGACGATGGTATTGATCCTCCTGCAGGGAAAGGGAGCAGGCTGGATGACTTTTGAACTCCCACTGACTTCACAATTATTTTTTTAGATTCTGTTTCAATAAATAGCACGGACCTTCAATATAAATAGCAGAACAAACAGAAACCTGATCTATAATTACAGTTATTTATTTTGAAGAGGCAGATTCAGAAAATGTGGGTGAAACAGCAGTGAAATCTCAAAGTGCTGAATGGAGAGAAAGCATGAATTCCTCAATATTTACATCTTGAGTCTCCAGCCACTGAAAACTTTTAATAGAACGCTCCAAGATGAGTAACAACCTATAACTGCTGTCAAGAATAAATAAAAGCTACAAGAATGAAGAACCAGTCTTTAAAAACTAAGAAAAAAATGTTTTTAAAAAGCAGAATCACCAGAAGTCTAAGCGGTTTAGTTTAAAAAACAATTGCCCTAATAAAAAAAAAGTAGCAAAAAACCTCCCCAAACAAAAATCAAAGCAACACTAAATAAGTGGTTTAGTCACATACATAGTAAAGAGGAAAATGAAAATACTAAGGATTTTTTGCCATCATTTTTGATAAGAGCAATGGTGATGATCACTGGTCAAGGATAGAATGGCTTGGCTTGTGAAATACAGCACAGAAACCTTTTTTTCCTGCCAAGGGAAAATAAATATAAGCTTTATGGTAGTAAAGGGAGTTCACTAAATAACCTTATTTCAATACCACAAAGTTTTACATGAACTGTACCAAATCAGTCACATCTATTGCAACACCAGTATCTACAAAATAAGAAGCTCATCAAATAGCTATAGGTAATTACTCTCATCTTCTGCATGTATTTTTAGAGCAATAGAAAGATGTTTTTCCTCTCAAAAGATACCTAAACAGGACAGAAGGAAACAGAAAGTCCTAGTAGAGTTCTAAAAATTCCTTGAGAATTACTCTGGAAACTAATTTTACTTAACTTTCTCCAACTAGTGTTGTGGGTCTGGGAAACATTTTCTGATTAAGGCAGAAGGTGGAAAATTATGTGAATGCAGAAGCCATCCTACCGTTTTTCAGAAATAGTTCAATAAACTTCAAGCCTAAATGAGACCAAATGAGATTAAGCAGACCAATATGAACAAAACCAAGAAAACTGAAGTATGACAAAACAAACAAAAAAGCCATAAAGCTTAGAAATGAACTTCTGATTTGGAAATCACAGGAGGAAAAAGAAAGCTCAGACCTCAAGGTTTCTTTCATCATGTAACTACAAATTAATGATACAATACAGCTACGAAGTATGAGCTACATGTGACTCAAGAGAGCATCAGCAGAGGTACTTCCGTCAAACATACAGATGCCGTGTTCAAGGCACTGGACAGACACCATCCAGAACACCATGTAAATTCTAGTTCCTCACACTCGAAGATGAATCTAGTTTAGAAAAGACTAAAAGATTAGGAAGAAGGATCATGTAACAGAGGCCAGTTCTTACTAAAGGAACATAAAAGCATATTAATTTACAACAAAACAAAGATGCTATCACTGTTTCTAAAAGCATAGTAGAGAACATCAAGGAGGGGAAATAAACATTTAGTAAATGGACACAAACTTGCTGAACAAGTCAGAATGGGAAAATTATAGTGAATTTTCAGGCATCACGGGATGAGGCTCTGAAACACATCTTGAACAACAGTGAAAGGTGAAGAACCACCTACAGGTTTCAAAATGAAACCTTTGCGAGATGTGATGGTCTGCTGTAGCAGGGGATACATATCCTGATATTAGGCAAGAGATCTACACACCGAGTCGCTGAGTTTCAGCTAGTAGCAGCTACCATTACATCACATTCCATATTAGACTGAGATGATCCCACAGGGTGACCTTCTTTGCATGTATGAAGCCATTCTGAAGTGCAAGCATCAGACTGAGCTCACTATCTTAAGAAGGATTAAGAAAGGAAATGGGAATCTCTAAATGAAGAAACGAGTGTAACAGGCCAAAACCAGACTGTTTGCTTATTTGAACATTTTTTTAGCTAAGAGGTTACAGCTATTTTGGTTTTCATATAAGGTTCATCAAAACAACAATATTTAGAAAGACCGACTTTATTTAGTCCCTTTCCGTCACCCATAAACTTGGCTGGTGATGCAGGGAAGGAGAAAGACTTGTACAGCAGAATAGCAACTAGAGCAGCAGACTACAGAGGTAGCACTTCTTCTTCCGAAAGCACAACAGAAGTGCTCTCTGTTAACAGCACACTTCAAAGCTGGGCTGAAAAGTCAGCTTTGTTCAGAATTCCACATCAGTCACACGTTAGCCCACCATCAGAAATACTCCTCTGTCAGCTTGAGAGTCACTCAGCCACACAAAAACCACAGATTCATTATAGCTTAGAGATGTTTTAGCTCACAAATATTATAGTAATCGGAAGATGACGAGAGGAAAAGTCTTCCTAACATTAGCTTAAATTGTGTATTTAACAGAGCTTTGCAGACAATTTGCATTACTGCTTTCTTGTGCCATCGTTTTCACCCCTGATAAAAGTATGTTTTAATTGGCTTCTTTGAGATACTGTACAAATATGTTTTAATTCACCTACTTACTGAAGTTGACACATCCTTCAAACCACATGCAAAGAGATTTCCCTAAAGGTATAACGTTCAGGAAAAGCACTTTTTCCAAAGTGCAATTGCTTCAAAAGAACAGAGACACATAATGTTAAATCTGTTATTCCAACACAAACATTCCTCTTACATGGGATTCCCACAATTTAACTTTCTTCTATTTTCTCTTCTACATTACAGCCCAGTAGTTTAAGTAGTTTAGATTTGAAGAGTACACAAAAGCATAGTTCTAGTTTCTAGAATGTAAGTTTCTGCCGAGCTATATTTAATTAATTAATAATTTAAGCTTACCTTTATCCTCTTCAGTAATCACTTTATCCATTGCATATTCCACATCAAAAATGTACCGGTAGAAGCACAGCTGAGTGTACAGGGCCTTATCAGAATACTGCAATATAAAAAGGCAGTGATTAC
>WBMW01000255.1:525039-535039 GCA_013396635.1 Penelope pileata
CTGCTGGAAGATTGTATAGACTGTACACATTTTCCATCATCTCTCTTATGCACAGCAATTTCTATTTCCAAAAAGAGGGCACAGCTCAGCACTGTGGATGGTTATGTATCCAAATGCTATCCATGCCACGGTGATTTCAAGGCAATAACATGAAGGGGGAAACCACGTTTCACACAGCCCGCGTATTCTCTTATAGAAGCAGGCCAGCTGCAACACACCAACCTGAAGCAGCCTCTGGCCACCACCGGCCTCTGAAGGCAGATGCTCCTTTACGAAACAGCCCATGAAGTATGGGGGTCAATAGAAAAAAAAAAAAAAAAGACGACTGAATATTCTTGGACATTATGAGATTTATTTTTTCCATTAAGTAACTGGAATGATAAGAACTTGTGTTGGTTTAAGTCCTGTTTAGTAATTAGTCAGAACATTATAGATTATAAAAAACAGCATCACAAAAGCCAACCTTGGACTGCAATGCCAGCATAAGAAGAGTAAAATGGGTGAGGATCTGGGTGAAGAACAGATGACAACATCTGCTGACAAGGGACTGAATGGCAAGAATACCTCCAGCATGGGTCCTAAGGTTGTTATTACTAAATATTTTCATTAAGAAACCCCGGATAAAACTCAGCTGCCTTTTAATGAGATTTACAAGTCACAAAAGCAGAAAAGAAAGGAAATTTAAGCAATTTTTTTTTTCCCGCCATAATAAAAAAGCTGAATGAGTTTCTTATCTGAAATTACGGTTGGGCCCCAAGTCAGAACTGTTCTGCTCTAAGATGGTCTCAGACTCAGATAGGAAGGCCCAAGGAACAGACACACAAAATGCAAAGCAAGTGCCAGCAGACTGGGCAGTACTCACCTGCAGAGCTCTGGAGGAATGCAAAAAGGAATCTGTTGGACAACCAGAGGTGGTGGACCACCTCTACTTAAAGACGACAGGGTAAGTAAAGACTTGAAATAAGCACTGCTCCTTTTCAAAGAGACAGGATGTTTTTTGAACAAAAGCACTGAGTGTTGTCACCTGTGCTCAACTAACAATTTCTCATCTTGATAGGTATGCAACCCTCTCCTCTGTTCCTGGCCCCATCTGAGCATGTGGCAAATCAAATTCAGCTCATGAATCCAGCAAAAAATTACTTCTTATCTAATCTGGCAGAAACCCAACTCACCAAATCTAACTGCCTCCCTGCATGGACAACAGCTGGCACAAGGCAAAAAAGCAAACCACACAGCAGCTGATGTGAATAAGCCAAGTTAGCTGCTGCCAAAAAAGGAAGACAATATGCTCCCCTACTTGAGAGGTTTGGGCTCTGCCTTGCATCCTGTACTCAAGCTCATCTGAGCAGCCCAGTGAGACCTGGCTGTGAGAACACAAGTCTTGACTAATAGGAAATCACTTGCCCCAAACACTCTCAGTAGACAGTACACAGATTGCATTCTGAAGTGTTCTGTAGTCTGAAATTTTCAGCATCGAGATGCTCACTACTACTTTTTTATGTTACTGATATGTCATACAATTGTACAAATGAGACAAACACATAAAACTTAATGACTGAGTTTCCAACAATCTCAGAAACATCTACTCTGAAGCATCTCTTTTCTAAGAACATTGTAACAGTAATCAATGACCAACTGCACAGGCTTCAGCTCTAGAGATTTTACATACATGTGGGTACACGTGTATATGCATACAGGTCTATGCACACTACATGTGGGTATGTCGACACATATATCTGAACACAGACCATACTTTTATAAAGAGAAAATAGCAAACAATAAACATAAATTGTAAATTTTAAACCAACCAAATATCTGTAACCTTATGTTTCTATGTCAGAAGGTGCAAGACTTGGTTTTATCCAAATAAAGACCTTGCATTCTAAACCAAAAGAAGGAAACCTTAAAAAAAAATTAAGAGTGTCATCTGCAACATAGCTCACAGATGTGGAGCAGCTCCAGAGAATCCATATTGGAGCATAAAGATTCATCCTACACTGATATTCCTTCAGATGGGGATTGTACAAAAAATCCTCAAACCTATCATCTACAGCAGGAAGGTTAAGACTCAAAGATTTTCATAACAAACCAAAAAAAGGGGTTTACAGGAGAGTTGATGAAAGAGACTCCGCTCTGGAATAGGACTCTTCCAGTAGCACGCGCAAGCAGAAATACACAACCGCATCCACACGGACCAACAAAACGTTACTCCAGAGAAGCATCAGCATGATTTCCAAATCAACTGTTTTTTGAGAGCCTTTGATCAAGAGTATTTGCCCACTTAAAATAATTTACTGCTTAAAACAAGAAGCAGACAAATATACTCTTAAAACATGCCCTCTCCTTGGTGTACAGGATGAATCTAAGAAAAAAAATTCATGCTTATGTTTTTAAGACTAGAACAAGCACTTCCAAAGTCACTTATTTCTGAATTTCTGGAATTACCTGATCCTTGACAATCGGGGGTGGACACTACAAGGCAGTTAGCAAAGGAGGCCTGGTGAAACCACATCAAATTGAAAACCACTTCTGTAAAGGAAAGCTGTCACTCTGCTCTGGAAACAGAAGTACCATGGCCAGGTATTCCCAGTCTCTCTCAAGTGTTTCAGAAGAACCTAACACAGATCCAGAGCTGTGTCTTCCTCTGGAG
The DNA here is from genome assembly GCA_013396635.1 of Penelope pileata. Taxonomy (NCBI): domain Eukaryota; kingdom Metazoa; phylum Chordata; class Aves; order Galliformes; family Cracidae; genus Penelope; species Penelope pileata. The sequence goes on from WBMW01000255.1 coordinate 527,690, forward strand.
AACTGAATGCTGCTCATTCTACTCACTGAACGAGCAGCACTCAGCAGTTATCTAACTGTAAGTCATTATTTACTCAAAACACAGACCACAAACCACACACATTAGAACTCACTGAACAAAGTTCTTTTACTTTCAAGCAATTTCATGCATTTCCATACGAAATTCTAAAATTGTGATTTTTTCTTCTAAGAAACAAGAACTGAACTGTAAATCTCCAGGAAACTTACCTTACAAAAAGATGCATTCCTACAATTGAAAGAATCAAACAATTAGGACTCTGTGCAGCTGAAATCTGCATACAGAACTTCTACCTTTACTCAGGGAGAACCATTACTCACAGAGAATGCAACTCCGCAAATCTGCAGTCCCATTGCATGGCAAAGAGAGACAGGTCATTCCTTGAGGCTAGAACCTACACAATGGTTGTAAGGCTGCTTTTTCACCATTTCATGGAATCTGCTGATGTTAAAAAATGGAGGCGTGCTGCTAAGGATGAGCAAAGGTTATCCCTCATTATCGTACCTAAGACACGTTTTAAATCTCTTGTCTAAGTCCGATGTTCAGATGAAGGATGCTGTGGATAACTGTGGAAATACCTAACAGAACCAAGCCATGCTGCCACAATTTAGACTGCAGTAGAGATAACCAATTTAAATTTGGAAGTATGATATTTTTGTTTAGATAAATGATTTTGATATAGCTCTGTCTTTGCAATCTTAGTTTTTATCTACTTTTTTAGAAATAAAATCTTTTCTCTCTGACTGGTATACTTTGCACAAACACTTGGCACTTGTCAGCTATCCAGAAGCATGCATGATAGAAGTATAATCTGTGTAAGCAACTTGGCTTACACTCATTTATTTAAATTATGATTTTGTTAGGAAATGGGTTACGTTGCATTTCTTTTCTGCAGAATAATTTACTAATATTAGTGAAAGGCTCTTTTTTTAGCCGAATCTTGATTATCATTCACGAAACACAAATACAGCATTTAAAAACAGTTTTATTAGTAAATAAACAACACTATAAATAGGCTAGATACACAAGCAAATAAGTTTATCTAAATATGTTTTAGACGTAAAAGCATGCATGTGAAAACAACAACAAAAAATCAGTCTCTCAGGACGCATTCCCTCAATTCCAGCTATTAGCAAGGACACAAAAAGTTTGAAAAGGTAGTTTTCCTCCCTCATCTGCTTATTCCTCCCTTTTTCATAAACTATTCTTTGAGCTCATCTACTCAGATAATCTGAAACAAGAAACACGTCTGCTGCAGAGGACACTGTTTTGTCCAAAGCAAATTTAGCGTTCCAGTAAATTCTACAGGACTTGGGGTCAGTGTTCTTTCTCATTGATCATTATTTTTCTTAACAGTTAAGAAAATCATAGAATCAGAGAACGGTTCAGGTTGGAAGGGACCTTAGAGATCACCTTGTTCCAACCCCATGCCATGGGCAAGGACACCTCCCACTAGACCAGGCTGTTCCATCCAGCCTGGCCTTGAACACCTCAAGGGAGGGGGCATCCACAGCTTCTAAGGGCAAAATAAGGAAACTAGGCTGATAAGAACATCTATATAAATCAATACTCATTATGTACCTTGAAATACTTTGCTACTAGAAGATCTGAATTATCAGAGATTGACTGAAGTCCCCACCTCTGTGGTGCCAAGGACTTAAGCAGGTCATACTATGATCTATCATCTCAGGTTTCTTCTTGGGTTATAGTGCGATCTATCTGGACCAGCGCATATAATAAGCTTTATCAATACAAGTCTTGATCTCGTGCCTCTGGAGCAGCTCACAAAGACTATAATAGAATGGCTCTCAATGCTAAAGAAATGTCATGTCATGCAGGTCAAAGTGTCTTTTCTGTGGGTGGCATTGATACAAGTGTTAGCAACAGCCGTGTACAAAGGCATGTCTCAATGACTTAAGACAACTTTATCTATCACCCAAGGGTTGAAATCAATGCTAGCACTTTTTCAAAAACATCTCTGGTATCATCTACCAATCTGACAGTGTCCTTAATGACCCATGTTTAACAAGATGCATGTTTAAAACTGATTGCTATTGATGTCAATTTTGTAGACTGCTTTGAAAAAACAGAGATTCTGTTCTGCATCCTTCAGTTCACATGTCCAAGCAGGAAGACAGATACCAACCCTGAGATTATCCACAAAAAAAAAAGAATTAGTCCACCTCAGAAGAGCCAAAGATTCAACCCTTAGGCTTTGATTCTTTTGGCTGCTCTGACTAGTGAGGTCAGCAGTGTGCATGTGCACACTTCCAGGAGTAAAAGAGCAGGTTAAACCCCTACCCAACCCCAAAACAGTGAATTTTCATTCAAGATGTGATTAAAAAAGATCAAAAAAAAAAAAAAAAAGTATACAATGATTTGGAAGGTTGTTCTGAAGATTCTCAAATGCTTCAAAATTGTTAGAAGTTATGTCTGAGCTACTGAAGAAACCTGGTAATATGAAAAAGTAAACACAAATCAATTAAAGAATTCTAATAATAATGACGTGAATGACAAAAATCACCTAATATTTTCATGGGATACTCCAGAGCATGCAAGTGAACAGGAATGAATTTAATAGCTGTGATAGATGGAGCTCTGTAGCTCACTAATGAGAATCCGTACATCCTTTATTGTCCTATTTTACCGTTCCTAGTATGGATAGGAGGGACTGTGTTATTTTCTACAGATGTTTCCCATGTGACACAGTCTAAGAAAAGAAAACAAATGGCTATCATCACAATTTACTGTAAGTAGACCCTAACAGTATGAGCAGTAGAACTTCCTGTATGTAGTTCATTGATGTTAATGAGTCTGTGTGTAATAATCACACCTCTGGAAATCGTCAACTGGCCACTTGACATAGGGTGGGGCTAGGGAAGAACAGTGAAACTGCCATTTTCCCAGTTTCCCTACGTATTATTTGCACGTCTCCTTGCTTCTCACAAGTGCAAGGAGTCCAAGTTGACCATTATTAGCAGAGTTATCACACAAATGAAACTACCAGGTTATCATGAACATTCTTCTCCGCACTGTCAGTTATACTAATCACAGACATTTAGACGGAGGCCCAAGAAATAAATTTTACACAAAAAATAGGAAGAAAGGATACTTCCAAGAAACATTCCCATTAAGTGAAAACTACTTGTCTGAATAGCGGTTAAAAAAAAAAGCTTGTATTGTTTGTATTTTTAGGAATTCAGATATCCTTAAACAATCATCTTAAATGGGTTAAACTAACGTTTCCACGCTGAAAGACACTGGTGACAAACAATATCTGATAATAAATGATTTCTCTTATGGGTAACCTCTCAAAGTGATTATTTACTGAGAGAGTGGTGAGGTGCTGGCACAGGCTGCCCAGAGAGGTTGTGGATGCCCCAACCCTGGACATGTTCAAGACCAGGTTGGATGGGGCCCTGGGCAACCTGATCTAGTACCTAATCTGGAGGTCGGCGGCCCTGCCTGTGGCAGGAGGGTCGGAACTTGATGATCCTTGGGGTCCCTTCCATCCCAAGCCATTCTATGATTCTATGATTTTTACTTGAAGCTGAAAGAGATGCTGGTTTAAATGAAAATCACCTAGCTTCCTAGTGGCTGGAGAAAAGGTATCAGGTGTTGAACTGTAGTAACAACCCGTGCAATAATTAGTTTTGACTGAAAGAGCTGCAAAGTAAGGAAGAATAATGGTGAAGTAGCTTTCATTGTGAGCAACATTCTGTAGTAAGTTGTATCTATTCTGGAGAAAACAGAAACCAACAACACTGCTGAACCCAAGTTAAAAGTGTGAAAGGCTCACAACAGTGATAAAAAAAGGTTTTTCTATAGCATCATTCCTTAACAGAAAAGGAATTGTTCTTAAGTGCTAGACAAGGCCAGAGAGAACTTGTGTTCCATTCCATCTCTACAAGGAGCTGTTTAACTTGAGGTGAATCTCTAGGCCTTCTCTTAACTTCAGCTCCCCCAGCATCTGGAAGCAGTGTTGTTACTTTTAGTGTGGCACTAGACACTCTAGCTCAACCTTTTGTTCCTTTTTTTATTTTTTGAAAGTGTCCTAGATATTAGGCCCTTCCCTCCTATTAGGAAACCTATTCATACATGCATACAATAAAAACGTTGATCAAGTAATCTTATAATAAGTAAGGCCAGAAAAAAATGACCTTAACCTTTAAAGTATCATACAGCATCCCAGTGCCCAAATTACAGGGAATCAAAAGACAAGCAAGGAAGAGGACATTCCATTTGAATATATGAATGCCCAGAGCAGCTGCTCTCAGAGGATTTCATAACGATATTTAGAAAAAGTAATAGGAAAAATATAGTTGTTAAAAGTTTCTGGCCCACGGAAAGTTGTACTGACTAGTCTTTGTAGGCTGGACAGAATTGTAAGAGCACCTAATGCAATGTACTCACTGAAAAATACAATGTCAAGAATCAATGTTATTGTTTTATACTCTTATAACTTCCTCAAAAATTTATAATTTTAACCTTTGTTTGTATATCTTATATAAAAGAAAACCTCAATCCAGTTCTACACAGCAGGCCAGCTGATTTCTACAGGTGTGGCAACCTTCACTCACAAATATGAGCTCATTCATGTGAAGGCCAGGTCCACAGTGCACATCAAGGTAGTTAAGAGTATGCCTGAATCAAAGGCTACCAAAGGAATTCTTCAGAAATACTACTGTTCACCTTCTGCTCTCCACAAGAAAGCTCTTCATGACTTTTCACCTTCCTAATAAACCCAAGACTCTTGCCAATAAGGCTGCACAAATGCCAAGATCAATTCTGCCAAGTACAGCCACGAGGGAAAGTTTAGTATTTCCCTCACTTTTACAGATTATAGAAAACACACATTTTTCTTCATTACCCTTTCATTACAACCTTATCACTTATTCACCAAATTTATATACCCACTCCATTTTATCTTCACACCACTGTATAAGCCTGCAGTGGAAATTGTTGAAAAGCATGTCATCTTCAATACAATCTCTGTTTGTAAGGCTTGAAGATTATATTATCTTCATTAGGCTATTGATGGCTTTTTCTAATGTAATGCACTGGATGCATTCAGTCAAGAACTGTTAACTCTCTTCTTAAGGTTTACACCAGTGCAAGGAAACACTAGAAGTTAAATTTTTTTTGTAAAAAGTTTGGGAGATGGGTTGGGTTTTTTAAAATAGATTTGTGTAGCCAATAATTAATAATTTTGTTCATATAGTACAACTAACCAGAGCAGCAGGCAATCGGTTTTTACCATTGCTATTTTATTATGTGGAGCTCCTCTATTTCTGCAATTGAGAAGAGAGATAGATGATGCTGAAAGCTGGCTGGAAGATGTAAATTAGTTTAGATAACCTTGTGTGGCAGCAGGAAACCAGCCAAACCTCATATAATTTATTTTCCATGTCAATAGACTGTTTTGTTATGTGTGGATTTTTCAGCAAGAGGAAGAACACACGAGCATTCCCATAGTTATCATGCAGTACTCCTCTACATTATGCACTAGGTGATACTTCTCGGCCATCTTAACAAAATCACCCATGTAAACATCTAGCCGGGATCCTAGTGCATCAGTGAACAACAAAATAAAAATCTGAGAAAATGACAACGTTTTCTCATCCATGTGGAAGTATAAAAAGGTATTCTTTACCACTTCTGCTATGTGGGTATTCAGAAACATGACATTCAACAAATCATATAGATCAGGAAAACAGAGTAACCAAATGCATATATGCCTTTTCAAGCAAGAAGTTTAACTACTTCTGTCAATCCATGCAGCTCATGAAAAACAGAAGCACAATTTGATGTTCTACATGAAATAATCCATGGAACAGAAAAGCATTTTACCAAAGTATCTCAACACAGTTACCAAAAAAGTTAAAGTAGTAGTTGCAGGGCTACACAAAGTCTCAGAGGAAATTTAAGGTTTATGAGAGAAAACACGAACAGTTTTGTCCAGCACCAGACGACTAACAACGATAACCCATTTTACAGGCCAAATTATGCTGGAGGTTTCATGTAGCACCTGAATTGTCTTAGCACAACCTGTTCATAACTTGCTCACAGAGAAAAAATAAAACTGAAAAACACTAGTCTGATACTTGATGAAATGTTATCACTACTATTCAACTCCTAGAACACAGTTTTAAAACACTACTTCAATAAGTTCTGTAACTTTTCCCACTTCCTTATGCTCAAGAAGGGAATTCCATTAACTGTGCCGTCAAAATAGCAACAAATCCAAAACGGCAGTGAATTAATTCCCTCACTCCATACAACCTCCCATGTAACAACCAAGTCCAAAGGAACCATTCTTATTAGAGATTAATTCTTCTCTACTAGCCTTTCTTTCCTTTTGAGAGTGGTTAGAACCACTCTAGCCCTCTTTTAACAAAGTGGCCTACAGCAACATCCTCAGCATGTAGAAAATCTTCTGCTGTGCAGCCCCATCTTGCAGTTACTATGTTGGTCTCTGAAGGAGAGATCTACCAAAGGCACAGAGATGCCCGTGAGCCTCCCCCAGAATGAACGCTGAGGCAGCCTCTAGAAGTGAGCCAAGTGCTGACCACCAGAAGAGGTGCAGGTGGAGCATGGCCCCTAAAGGCTCGGTGGCACCTTTCTTTAAGGTCTGCTGGTTGGTTCTGAGCCTCCTGGCCAAACCAACTCAACTGACTATGTGTTGCTCAAATGCCTCCAGCTCCTTCTGCAGCTTCACTTTGACATAGTATTCTTCAGCTCTTGCTCTTAGCTGCCAAGCAATGTTTCTCTGGGTTGTTAAACAGCCGCTGTGCTCAATCCTTGAGGTAGCTGCACTTCAGTGATAAAGTAAGTGAACCTATATATAGTCTGTAAATCCATTTGTTATGTCTAAAGTACTTTGAGATTTAGAATGTGCAAGAATGCACATATATTAAGCTTTTTAAACTCTAAAAAGGGGGACTGCCATAACTGGCAGGATCTACGCTCAAGTCACTTTGTACTTAACGGTTTGAAAAAAATTACATGCAAATTATTTAGAATTTTATTCCACTTTTCAAAGCATGAAGTTAAATGTTCCCGTTCCTAAAAATAATAATAAAAATCAATAACTATTATTCAGTATTCATTTGATATTCCACAATGGACCACTGTGAATTTGAACTCCAGGAAAGGTTGCTGTTTCAAGCCTCCGAAGGGTTATTATATGAAGCACAGAGAAATAATAATTTAAATTCCTTGTTAAAAAAAAGCAAAAAACGCCCTTTCTTTTGAATTATAACTAAAGATGAAAAAAGACAAAGGCCAAATAATTAGAGTTACCAACTTAAAGTAATAATGGCACTGATAATG
>WBMW01000255.1:540039-641164 GCA_013396635.1 Penelope pileata
CTCAGACAATGTTAACATAGCAGAATTATTTTACACAACAATGCGGACCAGACTGCAAGACACCTCAATTTAAATTTTAAAGCAAAGTGTAATTTCTTTGCTTGCACTTTTGAGGGGAAACACAGTTTTAATTTTTAGGTTTACTAATGACAGCCAGAAAGCTTCTTTTTTTATTTTTTTAAATAGTAAGTTATTGAGAGTTCAACATAAATAGACCCATTTATGAAAAACTAACTTTTTACTGTGCTAAAATGATATAAGATCTGAGCCAGCTTGCTCTGTGTCAGCTCAAGGAGACAAAGGAAAAGGCTTCTCTTAAGAGTACCAAAGAATAAACGTTTTTGGGATCAATAAGTCTAGCCATAGGTTAAACCAGTGCCATACTCTATCTACAAATCCCACCAATAACAGATATTAGGGAATAGCATAAGAGAAAGCATAAAGGAAGTCTTTTCCAGAATATTTTCCCAACTTCTGGGAATGGTACAAGGACCTCCTCAATCACTGTCTCTCCATACATTCATTGGTGCCAGATGCATTACTACACCCCCAATCCACTGAACTGCAAGTGCTTTTTTGAACCACTGTAAACTTTTAGCGCCTACAATATCCTGCAGAACAACTACACACTGTACGAGGAAAGTGTCATATTTCTCTTGAACACTTTCTTTTTTAACATCCTCCAGTTCTTGTTTCAAAAGAGAGTAGGAATAATCATTTTGCATTCACCTTTTCCATTCCTCTCATGATTTTACAGACCTCCATCACATCACTTGCAATCAAACTCTCTTCCAAACCACAGTCCTAATTTATTTAGTTGTTCCTTGCATGGAAACCACTCCACATCTTTGTTGCCCTTCTCTAATCTCTTGCAGGTCCTTTTTAGAACGAGGGGGTGGGGGGAAATGGGAGGAGTAGGGCAGCAGACAAAATCAGTACAGCACACTGTGCTCAGGATGCTAGAACATGAATTTATACAGAAACAAGATGGTGTTTACCGTCTTCTTCTCTGCTCCTTTATTCTAGCTCTGTTTGCCAGGAGCGCTAGTGAACATTTGAGCGCTGAGCAGTCATTTCCAGAACAACGTTTGTTATTATCCAAATATTACAATTCTACTCTTAAGTCGTAATCGTGAATACGTAAGTTGGATGCAAAATGAAGATTGCATTTTTAGCAACTGCATCAGTTGACATTCACTGACAGAGGATTTCATCTTCCATTGTTAACTAACAAGTCAACTTGAAGGTCTTTCTGCAACTCCTCTCAAACAGCCCCTGCTTTTACCAGTCCTGAGCAGCTCAGCACTATCAAACTCTGTACTTCAGTTTATCAGAGATCTCTGCAGTAGAAGTTTCTGCTGTGAATAGTTTATTTTTGCCTGCATTTCCAAACTTCTGCTTCTGTTGCTCCTGCAAAGAAGTTAATCTAAACACAATAGGATTCCTAGTGCTCTGATGGAAATATTTCAAACCAGAGGACAACTCAGAAAATTGCTTGCATCCCTTCTCACAGACTGCGTAACAAGCTGCATCACCATGCTCTGACAGGGGTTTCTACCCAATCTCCATGATGGCAGCTGAAGTTTCCAATTGCTGTCATGGTTCTCACCTTCTCATTTTTCAGAACTTCACTCAGAGTGCTACTGTTCCTATTGCCAGCTTGGCTAGGAAGCCAGTAATGCAAGCCTGACTATGCACCTAGCTATACACCTTCTATGGCTGATGGAGATTCTGGCTTGCTGATGAAGCGAATTTGTTAATAAGATCACAGAATATCCCAGGTTGGAAGAGACCCACAAGAATTATTGAGTCCAGCTCCTGGTCCCACACATGACCACTCAGAATCAACCCATGCCTGAGAGCACTGTCCAAATGCTCCTTGAACTCCAGCAGCGTGGGGCTGTGACCACTGCCCTGGGGAGCCTGTGCCAGGGCCCAACCACCCTCTGGTGAAGAATCCCCTCCCTAGATGTGACTGAAGCTTTCTTTCCTCACTGGCGAGGACACGAGTGAACCTGCATTTTGTGCCTCCATAACACAGTGTCCTGATTCAATATGATTATGTCATTACACTAGTCTAAAGCTAGTTACCTGAGTAACTTTATTTCTAACGCTTTGGAACTTGTATGGAGGAACACACAAACTTACGATTTCCATTTTCCAAAATGAACATTCTTAAAATGAAACGTGACTGTGTCTGATTTTGACAGTTGATTTTCACTTTCTTATTTCTTTTGTCAAAGTCTTCCTATATTGTTTGCTAGAGCATACAGAGATTTTTGGGGGGGCTTGCTCTCTAAGCAATCAGATAACCCAAACACTGCATTCCTTCATGTTTGTCAGCTTTACTCCTTCTTTCAATTCAAAAATATATTCTTCTACAATCTTTTCAAAAGCGCTAGAAGTCTGATATAGGTCTCTGTCTCAATTTTTTTAGATGACACCTCAACTCCCTTCCAAACAACTCTTTGTTTATTCCAAAAACTTTGCTTTCTCCAGCCATGTCATATCCTCAACTTGATCCCACTCAGTGCCACGTGCATCAAACACTTCCTGTTGCTTTTGCAGAAAGAAGCTGTCATGCCCGTGTGGACAGACTGAAATAACCTTCTGTGAACTTTGTGCCAACAGCAAGATATGCAGCACTACCTAAGATGTGCACTTGAGTCCATAACGCAGAAACTGACATACACAAAACAGCGCTGAAGACTGAAGAGTTGTTAAGCCAGAAAGAGTCCCGTACAGATGCAAGTAATTTCACCAAACTTTGAGCATCTAAAAGCCTGATATCCAGACTAGTCAGCCTATGATCCATTTCCAGTAAACAGAGGATGAAAAAAGCATCCCCAAAAAGCAGTTCATCACATTTTGGGACAAGGCAAACTGCACTGTAGGACTCTCTGAGCAAAATAAGGGTATACTTCACGTCAGAGCAAGCTCTTGTGAAACAGTATCATCACTGTAACTGACACCTATGTTTGGGTTTTATTGTTTTGCAGATTAACTACATATATCATTACGTAGTGATATATTAGTAATGCAAGGTAAAAAAATGTCAGGAACCTTCTATGGATTTAATTTTGGTCTGCTGCACAACTGTTGCCCACGCAGTCCTAGCACCATTCTCTTTGTCACTTACAAAGTATTTATGGCAAGTATCTCAGAAGTTACGTTAGAAAGACAGGCACTGCTCAACAGGACTGAGCTACTTTGTCAGCAGATGCTTCACCAGGAGAAGTCCTAATTCTGGAGAAGTCTAATTCAGGCCCTGACCCAAGGTCTTTTGGAGTCAGCGGGGACAAATGAGCCTTAAGTCAAAAAGCTAGTGCTTACTTTTGGTTTTGCACATGGACCTAAGATGTATTTCTAAACAAGGAAGGTGTTGATTAGTTGTCTCACATTTTTTAATAATTCAGTTTTAACAGATGTGAAATAACTTGCTACCATAAAAAGTTACTGAAGGAAAGAACTTGAGATACTCACACACTCACTTATGTGAGTACTACGAACATCATTAGAGCCACAGTGAGGAAAAGCTTTTTTGGAAAAAACTGTCACAAATCTCCCATTAAGAAGAGACCAAGGACACGCTCTCTGTGGAGATCTGTTTATGACATATTTCACATGTATCCACACCTTCTTATGAACAGACAGGGACTTAAAATACACAGCCAGGCAGGAGGGCGTGCGCAGGGTGTCCTAGCCCCATCCCAAATCCTCCTGCTTTTGCGCATAATTGTTTCGGCTGTAACCACGAAAAGATTCTGTGTGCACAAAAAGACAACAATCACGACTCAAAACATATTAAATGACTACATTTGAACTTTAAAACAGTTTATTTTACTGGAAAAATAAAGCATGAAAACTGCCAGATCATAAGGTATTTGGTTAGGGAATGCAAGTGCAACTGAAAAAACAAAGCCTGGAATGGGAGCAGCCTCCCAACTTCAGCTGAGCAAAACACTCAGAAATAGGAAACCATGAAAATACTGCATGGTAAAAGTAACAGTGCATTTTCTGCCACCTATTGGCATTTTTAGCTAATGATTAAGAATCAAACGACGACACCACTAGCAAGGTACTGCTTCTATTACCCTGAAAAGGAACATGTAGTTGCTCCACCCCAACCACCATTAAATAATGACACTTGAAGCAAGTTTCTTTATCCAGTTGCTTCAGTCTAACACAGTCACTGTTGAAGAAAACACTGGGAACTTTGCTGGTCACAAAATACAGAAGGTGAAACAAGACTGAAAAAAATCCTTGCTTAAACTGAAAACAGTAGCTTGGGATAAAAATTAGCATTCAGATTGAACAGCTTATTACTATTATACTTTTTTTCCACTACTAAGAACTAATGATCAAAACATAACTTTTGCTGAAAAGTACTTTTCTCAATAAATGGTATTTAAAAAACGGAGACCTAAGTTGTCTACATAAAAAAAAAAAAAAAAAATGTGATGTAGATACTAACTAACTAAATGTCCCTTCAATTCATAGAGAAAACAGTTAATGTAATTTGTCTAGACTTCCTACCGGTTATAATTAACATTAAAGAGGTCTTTTCTTCTTTGTCACCTCTCTATTCAGGACTTATTTGCGTTTGTTTGTACTTACTATCTGTTAATCTCTCTCAACAAATGACAACAATAAATGTTGCTATTATGCATGGAAATTAAACATGTAGATAACTGTGTGAAGGGAGCTATTTTTGAAAAAGCAGTATCAGAAACATGTAGCTCTTTATGTCTCTTGTTTTGCTTTGATAATTAAGCCATAGCCTTGATTTGTTTTCAACAAAAAAACTTTTCCATGGACATGCATGTTGCAATCAAATTCAATACATGCATTACGTTCTGATTCAATTTGTTCAAGTGCATTATTGTTAACCCTTATTTGATCCATGCCTATCATCTTCACTGACCAAACAAAACCAATCCTTCCTTTCCCAGCAGCTATCACTAAGTCTGTAAATTAATTTGCAATAGATCAAACAAAATCATAATAGAAAACCTTCAGTTTTGTTCTACTTGGTATCTGCAACACTGTGGGAAATGAAATACATTTTGATTTAAAAAAAAAAAATAGCAACTAGGATTTCCAAACATTCTGTCTACAAATGCTTAATTCATTTTAAAATATAAAGAAAATGTCTTCAAAAATAAACCCTGAAGCAAATGCACGATATAAAAGAAAATCCCTCAAGAGTACTATGTCCACAAACTGTAGCTAATGGGGAGAAATTTGCAAGTCAAAAGTAATTTTCTTTCTTTGCAAGTCTGTTCTTCAGAATTAGCCTCTCTCATTCTAGTGATCAACAAGTATTATAAATATTACCCCAAAATACAGAGACAAGTGGTTTTGGAAAAGCCTTTCAAACAGAAGTTGCAGGAGTCAACAACACACATTTATTGAGCTTTATCTTAACAGTTTTTACAAATAACATTTCACAATGTATTCTGCTCGCCTGCTACAGCAGAGGACCGGATGTGCTTCTGTGCAACAGTTCCTGCTTTCAGATAGCTGGGATGCTGAGGGAACTAAGATGCTTTAAACTCACATGGAATGAAAAAATGCAGTAGTATGAAGGAGAAAGTTGCAAGCACTGAAAACTATTCAGGTCACTATCAGTCACTTTGGAGCTGAATTTAAAATGTAATTAGTGCTTGCTTCTCTACAGTCTCCACTGAAGACAACTTTAACGTGGATTTTTGAAAATCGGATCTTGGCGCGTGACATTCGATCTCCAGATAGTTAAGACACCTAAACTCAAGCATACTGGATCCAAACTCCATGGCAGCTTCCTTAGCTATAGCTAGAATGACCATCTTATCAAGCCATCCCAGAAAGAAAGTGTGGGAAGACTGCTTGGATCTGCTTTCCTAGTCAATCAGCGCGAGCTTGCTGATCAGTAAGCCAGTTTTTGGAAGCTGACAACACAAGAAAAATTTTCTGATTCCGGCATTACTGTGAGCTACTAATCAAGCCACTCTGACTTGAAAGTGACCTCTCCTTTTGGACTAATCTTTAAAAAACTTCTTATTTCAAGTAATTTCAAGACTAGAAGCTTCAAACCCCATTTTCCTGCAGTTACTATGGATAGTGTTGCCTAAGAGGATAAATCACATTGAAGTGGCTCTATATCCCCTGGAAGGATAAGTTTCCCCCAGTATTTTGCTACTGCCTAAACTATCAAGTCTGATACCCTCATGTAATGTTAAGAAATTGATGACTTTTTGAAGTATTTTGTACGACGTTTCTTGTGGTAAGAGTGGACTTGACTTAGTGGCTTGAAAGTTACTAGTTCAACATGCTATAATCTGTTGTACATCTCAAGTGTATTATTCTCTGTGTCCAACAGTCTGTGTCTTCTATAAATACCTGAATGTTTCGGGAAACAGATAGACAAACGTTCTCCAGTAGTATGCAGCATCTCAGGAATTAGAACTTGAGCCAAAACCTTGGTTTGCACATTCTTTGGCAAGAGTTTCAGCTATTAATAGAAGCTACATCTTTTAAGAATTGCATCACAATTTGCACTTGAAACACCACAGGTGGAATCAATTTCCACTTAAAGATGAACTACTACTATAAAGTCAGGGAAGTTTTACTGCAGAGCACCAGAAACCTGATTACTTTCAAGTAACTTCAACTTCCAAGCTGCTTTTTTTCTGTTCAGAACAAATAAATACTCAAGTAATAACACTGGCTCGATATAATGTAGTGTTGATGAGACCTCAGCAGCAATGAAAATCTGAACAACAGCGTGAGGAACTAGTGTCACATCCTGGGATTTCTGCAGACAGTACAGACTAGAGTGACACTTACATGCTACACTCCTAAGAAGAAAGCCCTCAGATCAGGGATGGTAACGCAAATAATAAATGAGGTTTCACACAGCAAATTTCACCCGCTTTCTGAGCTGAAGCTCAGCGTAACTCAGGTTAATCAAGGAACACTGCAGTTTTTCCATGGGGAAGCAGAACTGGTAAAAACCTCAGAAGATCTCACTTGTAGAGAAATCCATTCTATTGCTGGCAAGCACAAGAAAAGGAACTCATTCAATTGTTGAAAGGCCTTCTCAAGATGGAAGGCTCAATGAGGAAAGGCTAGGATTGGCATAATCAAAACCATGCTATTCTGGTGCCTGCCTGCTTCATATGCCCTGCTTCTCTTGCCCAGCCAGCTGCTTCACTCTGATTGCTCTCTCACAGCAAGTACAAAGATGCAACAGAGAGTTGCTGGGTCAGTCCTAGCGATGGAGTAACTTATCTGTGAGACTAGAAAAGTAGACTCAGTGGAGTCCAGTTTGATCAGGAGGGCTCCACATAGGTGATACCGCAAAACATCTTACCTAGTCCAGACTATGTATTTCCTAGACAGCCTGACAGAGATGGCCATTCCTTTGGAACTTGTAGCTGCTAATACAAACAATTTGGAGGCTAAATTATCTGAATTTATAAAAGACGGCATCAACATATGAAAGGAACACACTATGATGACTAAAAAGTTACCTTTCTGTCACCCACTCTGTTTGGGCGGGGGAAATGCAAGTAAATTCATCATCAAGGTAAAATTTGGAGATAATCTTGTCAGAAATTTAAGGGAGATGAATAAGAACATCCTATCTCAGAAAAACAACATATATGGAAAATCAGCCATCTCACTCCCTTGCAAAATGATCACCATCAGAAATGAAGCCTTTGTAAGAACATGCAACAGCCAACTTCTCTGAGGAAACAAACTTCATTAGCTCTCTGAAAGTTAGAACTAGAAGGTGGATCTGCACCTTCACAGGTAGAGAATCTTACCTACTTTGACGTTTTCCTATTAATGATAATCTCCTTGATAATGGGAAAGCATACTGTACTGACAAGAACCATATTATGCAGCCTTAAAAAACACAGTGGCGCAGAATTCTGGGTCAGCAACTTTTTTCAGCATCCTTCAAAGCAGGAAAAGAAACTTGATATTCCTCAAGCATACCATACACCAGGAACTAATGAACAAATAATATCTGTGAGACTGTGAGAAGGATCTTCTTTTTAACTTTGAAGGAAATCTACAGAATCTACAAAGCTTCTTCACAAGTAGGCTCAAACATGTAAACTAATCATTCTAACCTTCTTTTCTAGAAAAGCTTTCTCCATGATTTTCATTTGTAAAGACCTCCTTACTACAAAGAGATCCAATTGTAGGAACTCAGAAGCCCTAAAGTCAGGCTCAAGAGATCCCTTGCTACAGATATGTCACAATTTCATCCTAGAATTCCAAGATGTAAAAGAATTTCAAAATAGATAGCATGTGCAAGCTCTTTTCAACTGCTAGGCATAACTAAATCTTTCACTTAAGCCAAAAATCTCTTAAAATTAATTTACCTAACACTTGTACTCAAATCTAACAAAACGAAGGCTCATATTTGAGAACTTCTTCCTTTAAAGGCTTTATACTGCTGTTCTCACTGCAACATTTAATCATCTCCCAAATAAAATAATTTGGTATTTTTTGCAGACTCTTCAAAGACTATTTGATAAAAGAGCTGCGCCAATAGTTTATTATTGATGCTGGCTGACTAGAGTTTTTGTCTTTTAATAGGGATAGACACCATGTTAAACATACTGCCAAACTTGTTCTAGCTGAAAGGAACCACACTGCAGCACATACTTAGAATGAGGAAGCACCTCATGTTCACATAATTCCTTTAAAAATTTATCTTATAGCTTAAGTTCCTTACCCAGGGAATGCTTATTCAGTGTTTTCTGGTGCTCCATTATGTACTGTGTACATTTGGCTTTAAGTTCCAAGAAGCAATGCAAATAGTTTTAGTAACTCAATGACTGAAACTTGTTCCTGAAATTAATCCATGAAACTATCTATAGTCCATAAAGAGGTCATAGCTCCAGTGTGGCATATGACTATCCAGCTCACAAGTGAAGATTTTTTTTTTTTTTTAATCAACTCACTCCTGTCCATTGACATCACATTCGTTTTTTTTTTCCCCTCTATACATTAAATATTGTACCTAGGGGAGTTCCTCATCCAGAAAAAATAGGTTACATTTTCCCACTATGAGTAGCGTTACGAGTCTGATGCTACCTGATCATACAATTTAGGAACGAAGCAAACAGGGACCACAGCTTTTCACACTCCATTTCATGCTGCCTCACTTCAATGGAAGTTGAAGATACGATTTCAATTTCTTTTCGAAGTACTTCCCATTTTCAGAGCTTCTTGAGTTTTGGCCTATATAAATGATCTGAATTCAGCTGTGGGATGCAGTGGATTAAAAAAAAAAAACAAAAAAAAAAACCCTCTCATAAAGAAAGGAAATGCCTTTACTGGATGGTTCATTTTACCCCTCTTGAATTCACCATTTGCCTGAGGAAGCATTATCTGGGCTGATTAACGGACAGAAGCAATCTTTGGGGAAAAATATAGAACTGTCTCTTACATGAAAGAATGGTAACTAGGAGATATGAATTGCTTTTGAAAGCGTACTACTTGAAGGCAGTACAGCCCATGGAGATGTCTGGTTATATATCCAGTATTATTATCACAGGAGCCACATTAAAGGATGTTATCAAATTGAAGCATGTTAGCCAACAGCTTCCTAGTGGAAGGCAAATGATCACTTCACCACCCCATGAGACAGCACTGCTGGTATGAGAGAAGGACATCCTCTCCAATATAATACCTACTGAACCCTGCTGTCCTCAGAGACGCTCGTATCTGTCCTCTCAGTCCTCTCACTCGAAAGCCATCAGCCCAAACTGATTGAAAAGCAACTGGAGTTGATGACATCCACACCCTTGAAGGACTAGATGTGAAGGTCCAGAGCAAGCAGTCAATCTGTAACTGAGGGCAATGTAACTTCACTAACTCAATACCTTAAAGAGAGTACGAAAGAGGAAAGAAATACTGAGTTTCTCAGGAAAACATGAAGTGTCTTTCTATCTTGAAAAAACTGATGATATTAGAATGACAGAGGAACAGAAGCAGGTTCCAGGCAGCCATTACAAAAAGTGAAGCTTACCTTTCACATTGAACTGCTCAGATCCAAAACACCCAAAGACCCAAGCCTAGCTCCCTTTGAATACTACAAAATTTGATATAAACTTCAGAGGATTTAATCTATAAAAAAATTCTGTCCCATGAGAACAACTTTTAGAAGTTTATTCACTACTCACATACAGTAAGTACCCTTTTATAAACTGACTACCTCAAGATCCTATTAGTAATTTATTGCTCTTGTGACACAAAGTGTGCTGCAAAAGATCATGTTCCTATTTCTATGCTACTGAAAATGAAAGCTCGTAGACTTCTAAGAATGATATTTTGTGTTTTAGATATTCCAAAACATATAACTTGAATTGCTTTCTAATCCAAAACTGAATGAACACTGAATGAAAACACTCAAGACTGAAAGAAAATTTCATTAACCTCTAGAAAATATTACCCTCAGTACTACCTGTCCTATCAGTTTGACCATAGTCTCAGAAAAAGGTATCAAAGAAGGTGATAATGGAACAAGCAAGAAATGTACCCCACCACCCAAAGAAGACGACAAATGCTCAAGGTAACGTTAAAAATGCTTTAAACAAAATTATCAAACAAGACAGAAGTGAAAAAATATCTTGTAGGTCAATGTAAGAGTTTTACATGTTATTAAAAATTGATTTTTTTTTTAAAGTAAGACATCTTCAAATGTACAGTCAGATGTCATTTCATACAAGTTATTTGAAACTTATTGATCTCATTTGTGCAAAGACCAGGCTCTGTCATCAGCCTGCTGAAAAGATAATGGAGCACTCCAAACCTGTATGATAGGTTAGATGCTAACAGTGACTCTCATTTAAACACATGTAATAGCACCACAACAGACAAATTCCAACCTTAACAGTTGTACATTATACACTAAATTAGCAAGTATGTTCTGCTTTACTTCACATCAAAGCCAATACCTCTTGTTATCTTCAGTAAAATAAGGTTCTGGGCACCAAAACACGCACCCATAACATTAAAAAGGAGAGCACAAGCAGCCACTGGCTAAAACATTGCTCTCAAAGAAAACCAGCAACTACCACCCTTTTTACTTTGCTTAAGACAATATGAAAATAGCTAATTTAGATTTCAAGCAAGCAACTGGGAGAAAATGACTACATGTGGAAAATTACACTGAAAAAAGATCACTGAAAGATGTTTTATGTACTTCTGTATGGACATCTAAAACCTCTAAACGGATATTCAAGTCTATTCTGTAAAATGTTCTCCCTATTCATACAACTCAAAGCAGGCTACATTCTTCAGCTGCAATAGGTCATGACTAAGTACAGTACCTTACTTCAGAAATAATTTTGCTTTGTCTGTCAACTGTCAACAAAGCACAAAGAGCTCATACAGTCCATCCATGAATTGCTTGTTAAAGAAACTAGCAAAATACAAACAGTAAGAACTCAAGATTTCTTAAGATCTGTGCCTCTACTTTGGGCAGAAAGCCGAAAACATTGTACCCCGCCATCTCCCACCATCCTGCCCTCTCCCCTCAAACATACACGCCGTCGTTGATTCTCCCATCACAGAAACATTCTGCAGGAAGTTTGGTGATTTCAGACGTAACGCAGCCCGTGCACAGAATATCTGACTTCAACCATGTGCCCTTGTACGTGGCAATGTCAGTAAGATTTGTCAACGCCCGTACACATTGCAAGTACGTGAAGAGACAAGGAGACTCTTTATGTGAAACATTTACCTTTGCAACATGGTTATGAACACCTCTGGAATACTGAAAGAGTTAACACAGTCGTGAAAACTTTAAAAATAATAATGCACATACATACATAACACGTAAGCCTAGAGGAGCTCTACAGAATAAAAGGCAACGATAGACAAAATGGTCTCAGCAGACTGGTCACCTTAAACTAGAAAAGTTTAAAGCATCACTAAGCAATGTTTGTTCATTTAAGTTTAATTATTTTCTCCTTGAGAATGGCACTAATGAAAGTGAATATCTTTCATGGTGTGGACGAGCAGTTTGAATGGTCTGTAAACAGGGCTGAGGGCAGACAAGGGAACTGGCTGAGCCGGGGGGTTGCTAGGTGATGCAGAATGTAAACCCACAAACTTGCTCAGGTTTACTTTGCTTTCAGGCTGCTCTCACGCAGGCTCTCCAAAGTTTTAAGAATTAATTTCCAGGTAGCTATTTAAAAACAAAAAGCCAAATAATTAAAAAAGAAAAACCCTTCCTCCTCTTCACTGCTTCCCCAGCCCGCCCCCCCAAACAGAAAAAAAATTAGGAAAGAAGAAAGGAAATTCACAGCAATAAAGTGCAGGAAATTAATCACAATCTTTTGAATACGATGAGAGGAAGAATAACATTCTATGTATTTGTATATAATTGTTGAGGACTGACACTTCTGAAAATTTTTCATCTCCTTAGATTAATTTTTTCTTCTGTAAATGCACAAAAAAAGGATTTCTGGAGCAATCCCGTAGGCATTTAGGTATTTAAAATTAAAATCAAGTCACATTTACTAATATTTTCAGTGCAGATGACAAAAGCAAACTTTTCAGTGGAGCCATCTGATTCTGTCCCCATCCTTTTCAGAGCTGTGGTTATTTTTTTTTTTTTTATTTTTTCTAAAGTATCTGATCAGAGATTGTCCAGTAAGAGCACTTTATTAGATCATCAGTCAGAGGGTTTTACAAGCATCAAGAGCTATGGGCTCAAATGCAGCACATCAGTTTTAATAGCCGAAGGTCTAATAGTAAACTGCAGACACTGCTGAGAACTTTCCATGCACTGAACTCTTGAAAAAGCACCATCTCTCAAGCTTAAATGCAGCTGCCTCTTTCAATGCCGCAAATGGGTAAATTTGACAAAAAAGCCACCATTAAGACTACATGAAAGGCTCAAGACAACATCCTTTCAATGCTTTGTACTTCAGTAATCAGATGTACTTACTCACCCCCTCCCCCAAACCCGATCAAGAACTATTTCTGAATGGTAGGAAATAATTCCACTTTGTACATCTTTTAGTTAATCAAGACTTTCTATTCAGCAATTTGACCTTTTGTTCAAAACAGGATTATCAGTTTTTTCGCCAGTTACCAAGGGCGACTCGCATGGTGAACATAATTGCAATAATTTGCAAAACACCATGGCAACCCACATTACAACTAGGTAAATACTGGTCTTTTGTGCTACATTGTTATTTTCAGAGATGCTGAAGTCAAAGAACGAATGACAAATGAACACAAAATTTATATTTGCTTTGTCTCAAAAGAGAAGAAAATTGATAACAAGAATTGGGGGGAAACCGACTACAGCTGTAATTTCTAACTTGATTAATTAGGATGGTAACAGTCCTTAACAGTATATTCAACAAACAGCCCTGACTTGGTCTCTCCACCCACCTCTCCCTCTTTCCACACTACCACCACTAACCCCCACCCCAGACAAATTTTTGCAGCTAGGAGAACAAACAACTCCATTTGCTCTTTTCTTCAACTTAATGGAATCCTTAATTACAGAATATTGTTCTCCTGCTCTTCATTACACTGAAAACTGAAAGTGAGAGAGAGAGAAGAAGGAAGCCAGAGCCACGAAGACGGGGTAGCTACAGTCATCTTCTCTGCCTTTTCTTTTTTTTGTTCGCAGCGGACCTAAAGATGAGATGGCATTTTTAAAAATAATATTAGCAGCTGTTGTATAGCAGATAATTAAACTATTTAGTGCTCGAGTTCTCTCACTGGCAGCGTTAGCAAACCGTGGAAGCTTCAGTCATGACTGAAATCCAAAATCAGAGGAAGTAACTGCTTTAAAGAAAATGCTCTTAAAATAACTAAGCTGGGTGGTTTCTAAGAAAATACTTATTATGTGATGACATTTGCCTATGAAAAGTACTATATATTTAATAAACTAAGATTTTTTAACTTGTTTTCTTTTTAATTGTTGGAATCTTATTGTTTCCATGTAGGCTTTTATTAAGACTACAGGAAACCACATTAAAACCAAGTATTTCAGAAATATGTTACAAACAGAGGAATAATTCTGCTTAAGAAAAAAAACGCTGAAAACAGTGTAATACATGTTACTGCTTAGACTTAAAAATAAATTTACTATATACTACCAATGCACGAGTTCTGTGCTGAAGCATTTATCATGCTACAGTGAACTGACTGAATGGTTGAGACCTTAGTTCTCATGATACCATTAATAAAAACAAGTTACATCTCTACACGGGCCAAATTGTGTCATCAGACGTATGCACATGGTTCCTACAACATTAGCACCCTTTAGCAATGAACACTCGCTGTATGTTCACATAGAGAGCACATGAAAAATACATTAAGCTGCAAAAAGCATGCAATCAGAAGCCAGTGTAATCCTCATTTCCATTCCCTGTACATACAAATCATGTGTCAACTTACAGTTAAGGACCACATCTTTATTTTAATTCTCATTAAAGGGCTGGATTGCCCTAAGGATGAAACGGGCTTGCAAAGGGAACAAGACTACTGCTATATCCCTGCGTACTGTAGACACCGGAAACTACATAGTAACATGAAGCAATGGAAACAAAGCGATAAAGAAAACTGAATCCTGCTCCAAAGGGCTGAAAAGTACTTGTGCCTCTGCTACAGAGATTCTCTGTGCTGCTGGCCAAGTCACTTCAACTTCACTGGAAGGACTGGCAAGCAAAGTCACGTGAGAAATCAGACTGGTTTTGGTGAAACACGAAGGTCTACGTTGCTGAAGCTTGAGTACAGCCAAGCAAAACCTGAAAGCTGTGCTCTGGGCAGTGATGCACAATGCCATATGTTCTGAAAAATCTGGTCTTTTGCATCACAGACCGGGCACCCACAATTCCAAATACATTTGAGTTGCATCTCATTTCTCTGAGAAATAAAAATGACCAAAATAATTGTCCCCTCACTTTACATGGCTCTTAGAAAGACGTTCTTCAATAGCCATTCGATACAACAGTAAAGTGTGCCGCACAGAAAACTCCTTGACAAAACTAAATAATTCTAGGCAAAGTTGTAGAGCGTGCACACAGTATGGTAAAGGACATCCACCAAGCAATGGAGACAAACCAGCCCTGCCCGGCTGCGCACCTGATGAGCACCATCCAACCCACCGGATGGTAGGTTATCTATTGAAAAAAGACAGAACAGGATAATGGGCAGACAAAAATGACTTGGATTAAAGTCAGGCAGGTATTAAATACCAGATGTTCTCAATTTTCAAATGCCCAACTCCGCAATGTCAGGATCTCTCTTCTATTCTTACCTAACTTTAAAAGTCCATCTTTCTGCCCATCCCTCTTCAAAACAGGGTTTAAAGGAATGCACAGATTTTCCTGCTTTAACTGCAGGGAGTAACCCATAATAACAGTCAATTTCCTTCTTATCTGCAAGCCACATATTTTGACCAGTATTTGTCAATAGCAGAGGAAGGCAAAGACTTAAGATTTTTCTTAAACTTTTTTTTTGCCCGAACTAATCACTCTCAAATATAATTGCTTTTCCTCAGGCCTATCTTCATCCATGCCTACATCTTCATGCAAGCTCATGCTATTTTAAGCTTAACTGCCCAATCAGGTGTTTATCTAGTGGAGTTCCAGTTTGAATATTCTAATTTAGGTATGGTTTCCATAAACATTCAGCAAGCATCGATGACTGTCAATGGGTACAATTCTTTCCACGTAGAGGAATTCAATTCCACACCTTTGCTTCGTATGCACTGAGCCCAGAACTGGACTCAGCACTCTGGTGTGGCCTTACCAATGCTGAGTGAAGGGGAAGGATCACCACTCTTGCCCTGTTGGCAATACTTTGCCTAATGTAGCCAAGTATACCATTAGTCCTCTAAGCAGCAAGGGCACACTGCTGACTCATGTCCACCAGGACCCTCCAATGATGCCACAAAGGAACAATAGCATCTCAGAAGAGCTGCTGTGGATTAGTTTAAGATTAAAACAAAAACAAACCATGCCATGTTTTCCTGAATCTTGAAAAATGCTAATCAACCCGAATTTTCAGCTAGCTCAGCTTTACATGGATTTGACACACAAAATGGCAAACCAGACATTTTAAAACTTTTTAAAACTTAAATTTTTCAACACCTGCACCAATGTAGCACATGGCAAATTTTATTGAAAATTGCTTTGAGGTTGGTATTCCGATATGAGATCTTTCTTCAACCTGTATTATTCTAGACAAACTAAATGGATGGATAACAAAACCACAGTCCTGTCACAAGCTCACTGAACTTGCAAATCTGATTTTCTGATTTCTCTGTTGCTTATATAATGGTGACCAACATAACAAGTAAAATAAATAGGACACCTGTTGCACAGAATTTATAAATATATGCATTCACATATATATAGAGAGAGAATTTACTAGAAATTGGGTTCAGTAAATCTCATTCAGAAAGGACAAACAAAACAAAAACTAAGTGTGATCCTTCAAATACACTCTCTTTTTCTCTTTTTCCTAAAGGTTACCCGAGAGCCTACTGTCTGACAGAAAAGTTGTGCTGCTATGGTGTCACTGCTTTGAGTCTATGGTAGACATACGTATTGTCACCAGGACTAGAATTTTTCAAAAATCTAAAGAGAATACTTACTACAAGAAATTGTACGTCTGAAACAAGTTCTCAATTTCACTTCAACAGGTAAAGAAAAAATAACTGACTGAAAGAGACGACTGGCTACCTCCCAACTGGTATTATGACCTTATTTTATTTTATACAGGAAAGAGGGAAGCACCAAAAAATTATATTCTTGCTACAAGAGAGTCCTTTTTTGTAAGGTAAGGAAAACTGCAAGCACATTTTAAGTTGGTGAAATATAGAAAATACGTGTATAAGAAACAGAGACTGAAAGCAGGCAACTGCCAACAAAAATGAGAAGTTTTCTAAAAGCATAAACCTCATAAGAAAAATTAAGCTATCTGTTACTATGAATATAATGTGATGAAAACAATGTAAATGTTTATAGAATGAAAAAACAGAAATGTAACTTTTTTCTCTATTTTAGAAGAGTGTAGTAACAGTCTGATAGCAAATCAAGAACCATCTTTGGGTTTGTTAGCAATAAAATACTTGATAGGCCTTTAAAACTCATAATATTCATAAACATGAATTCTTGCACTTAAAGTACTGCCAGAGCTAAAAAGATCCGCTACTTCACAGCACCTGAAGCTACCTCAAAAGAGTGAGACTCCACCTACCTATAAAAATGCTAATTTTCCTTGTGACATTTAAACAAGCAAATCAGGATGGATCTATGCAACTATCTGTATGCATCAGTCTAACATTAACTCAGGGAAAAACAGAAATACTGATAGGGACTTTAAGTAATTAAGAACTTAAGAACATGAATGTAATTAGCATCAGTCAATATATTTTTATATAGAACAATATAAACTAAACATGCTCTTCACTTTTGCGTAAGATTACAAGTTTGGTTCAGAAAGACAAATGTACTGTAATTTATTATCTCTTGAATGGTGTTTGATTTACTTCCAAAGGACACTGCAATAGAATTAACATTGCACTGCGTTAATAGGTACATGTGAAATGGATTAAGAGATGCAAAGTTGAAGCGTCTCAAAAAATCAATTGTCCATGAGACACAAAGTGATAATAATCAAGTAAGCATTTGTCAATATGAGATGGAGAGGGATTCTGGTGATGTACCTCAAAGAAAAGGTTACAGTTCTACTCTCCAACATTTACATCAGTGATTAGCAGAAGAGAGAAATCAATTCAGGTAAAATCTAAGAATGACAAAAGCAGAACAGTAAATAACAAGCATGAGGAAACTGGTTTGGTAAACTATGCTCATTCAAAACAAAATACATTTTAAAACAGTCAAACAAAACTTACACACTGGGAACAAAGACTATAGTTCATACCTACAGAACGGGAACACTGTATCCCAGAAATTATCAGCTGAAAATGAGTCATGGTAGATAAGTAATTCAACGTAATCTCTAAAGGCATATATAAAATGGAGGGATTCAACACCAAATAACTGGAATTGTTCAGTCTGGAGAAGGGGAAGCTCAGGGGAGATCTTCTTGCTCTCTACAACTGCCTGAAAGGAGGCTGTGGTGAGGTGGGGATCAGCCTCTTCTCCTGGGTAACAGATAGGGATGAGAGGTAGGATGAGAGGTAATGGCCTCAAGTTGTGCCAGGGGAGGTTCAGGTTGAATATTAGGAGAAATTTCACCTCAGACGGAGTGGTCAGGCACTGGCACAGGCTGCCCAGGGAGGGGGGGGAGTCACCATCCCTGGAGGTGTTCAGGAAACGTGGAGATGTGGCACTGAGGGACATGGTCAGTGGGCATGGAGGGGATGGGCTGGCGGTTGGACTTGGTGATCTGAGAGGTCTTTTCCAACCTTAATGATTCTATGAACTGTGTATGAATACTGAGGAGATTTTCTTCAAAGACATTGGTGAGAATGATACCAGAGAAGACATTTCTGGTGATAAGAGTTAAAAGAAACTGCAAGATAATTGGTACAGTTAAGAGCCATAAACAAAATTTCAAGGTGTTGAAAAAACGAGCATTGGCACAGCCTTCAAGAGCATAATATTACCAAAAAAGTCACTCAGAGGTGATTTGTTCCAATTGTGTAAGAATAATTATATGGAAAAAGAGAGTAGGCAACACAAGATATATCTAGAGAAAAAAGGAATAATATGAGCCGCCGGCTGGAAAAACTTAGTAAGCTGAAAACTGCTCAGCGACTGGTCCCAGAAGGTGGTGATCAGTGGCATAAAGCCTAGCTGGAGGCCAGCAACTAGCGCTGTGCTCCAAGGGTCAGTACTGGTTCAGTCCTGTTCAGCACCTTCATTAATGATGAGTATGGTGGGGCAGACTGCACCCTCAGCAAGTCTCCTGATGATAAAAAATTTGGAGAAGCTAACACTCCAGAGGGTTGTGCTGTCATCCAGAGGAGCTTTGACAGGTGAAGAAATGGGCTTCATGCAGCTGAACAAGAATAAGTGAAAAGTGCTGTGCCTGGGAAGGAAAATTCCCTTTCACCAGAACAAGCTTGGAGACCACCCAGCTGGAAAGTAGCTCTGCAAAAAAGAACCTGGAGCTCCTGGTAGACACGAAGCTGAACATGAGTCAGTAATGCACCCTCAAGGAAGAGGTTAATGGTATCCTGGGCTGCATGAGGCAGTGCTGCCATCAGGTCGAAGGAGGCAATCCTTCCCCTCTGCTCAGGAACAAAGTGGGAAGCGATAAGATTCATCTGTGGAAGTATAACAGGAGCATCATTTCCATCAGGCTTGCTAACCCAACAAGCATCTGGACAGCTACATCACAAGGAGCCATAATGAAACATCTTCAGCACAAGGAATAAGCAGGAGGAGTTAGAAGTCCATGCACAGAGAACTATGACTTGACAAGGACTACAGAGGTGTGGTGGGTGGGACAGCATATAATGGAGTACTGTGATACACGGCTATAGAATCTTCAAGAAGGCCAGGCCAAGGATAGAAGGCAGAGGGAAGTCTGTCTAAAGGAGCACCCTGAATGTCTTGAGCTTTTCTTTGGAGTGGGTTACAAGCCAGTCAAGAGCTTGTGGGTAGGAGCTGAAGAGCAGGCCAACAAGGAGGACACTGCAGTGGGTGTCTGCTACAGTTTGCCACATCAGAAAGAGAAAAGATATGAAGAATTCTTTGGATATCTAGGATCACAGAATCACAGAATCATAGTGGTTGGAAGGGACCTCTGGAGATCATCAAGTCCAACCGCCCTGCTAAAGCAGGTTCCCTTCTGTAGGTTACACAGGAAAGCACCCAGAGGAGTTTTGAATATCTCCAGAGAGGGAGAATCCACAGTTTCTCCAGGTGGCCTGTTCCAGTGCTCCACCATCCTCACAGTAAAGAAGTTTTTCTGCATGTTCAGATGGAACTTCCTGCATTCCAGTTTGTGCTCACCACTTCTTGTCCTTTTGCTGGGCACCACTGGAAAGAGCCTGGCCCCATCCTCTTTACTCCCACTCATTAGGTGTTTATAAGAATCGATAAGATTCCCCCTCAGTCTTCTTCAGGCTCAACAGTCCCAGGTCTCTCAGCCTTTCCTCATAAGGGAGATGCTCCAGGGCACTATTTATCTTCATAGCACTCTGCTGGACTCACTCCAGTAGTTTCCTATATTTTTTGAACTGAGGAGCCTAGAACTGGACACAGTACTTCAGACGTGGCTTCACCAGGGCAGAGTAGAGGAGGAGGATCACCTCCCTTGACCTGCTGGCCACAATCTTTTTAATGTGCCCCAAGATGTCATTGGCTTTCTTGGTCCTCCTTAGTAGGTTATAATCATCATAGAAAGTCCCACTGTTGTAAAAACCAAACCCCTCATGCCAGCACCAGCCAGGAGTTGACATGCATTACACATCTATTTCTGGCTGCCCTCTTTCCTCCAACTGGCAAAATTGATATCCTATGGTATCCTTGTAGCTGTATCAGAAAAATATGGTTTGCATACACAGCTTAGAAAATGAGCATAAAATTGGTTGGACCACTGTTTTTCATGAATTATGATTACTGCTATGAAGTTCCATCAGAAGCCAGGTACAAGTGACACTCCTTAGCAGCCAAAGCTGGGGCCAGTTTTCTTTAGCATATAGTAAGATGGAACACACCCTCAGCAAGCTGATAAATAACATCAGTTTGGGGCTAGTGTTTGACGCACTTAAGGACAGCGCTACTATTCACAGGGACCTTGACAGGCTCAAGAAATGGGCTGACAAGAACCTCATGAATTTCAAGAACAGTAAACAAAAGTCCAGCCTCTGGGACGGACAGTAATTGCATACAGCATTACTGGGGACTCGTGAACCCCAGTTCATGACTGACAAGACAGCAAGCTACCTTCCACTACTTAACAAAAAGAGACAGACTATTCTCAGGGATACACACTCGAAGAACACTAGGCAACAGATACAAGTTGCAACGAAGGAAATTATGATTAGGTATTAGGTGTTCTGTTTTCTTTCTTTAAACTCTCAGGATGGTTCAGCCACTAGAACGGCTTTTCCAGACAGTCTGTAGAATCTCCATCCACGGAGCTATTAAAGTATAGAGATAGTACAAATATGGCTGAACAACGGCATGAGCAATTTCTAAGATGGTTTTAACTTCAAAGATAGTCCGCCTTGAAGTGAATAACTGGTCCAGAAAAACACCTGAGGACCCATTCACTCTTTTACGACTCTGTCATTATTTGTTTGGCTATTATTGTAGATGTAGAGGATGTGAGCCATGAATATTTGATTTGATACAAACTAATCTATATGATAAAAAGAATGAAGGGGTAGCCATATTGGTTAGCTGAGATTTGTATCAGCAAAAAGAAAAAAAAAACAAAACAATTCCCAATGTTTATCCAATTCTTCACAGCCTCCAGAATTGACTGTAATTCATTTAGAAGTAGTCAGAGGTATTTAATGCTTGTTGCTTGTACTAAATCACTCCCAGGAGAACCCAGGGGGACAGATAACAGAAATTAAATCTTTGCCTTGAGAATTAATTTCCGTGAATGTTAGTGGATTACAGTTTTTGCCACCTTGTAATGTCAGAGCTGACGAATGATCAGCTGCACGCAGGCCAGCTGTATGTATCAATACTGCTGGAGAGACACTGTCGTAAGTCATAAGAATGGTGTCCCCTTCTTTGAGATACTAACTTACACATCACAGAGGTAAACAAGGTAGGTTGCTCCGAAAGTAAAGCCTATTTTTATAATGTTGGCCCATGACATCAGAGGCAGATGTTGGTGGTATGGCAGTAGAGGTTGAACCTTCTCATCAGTATTCTACTCCATTTTGTTGCCGTGTGACAGAAAGCAGCAGAGGGGCACTCCGGCAAAACGGCCTCTGACATTGAAGTGCAGATGAAGCAAAGGTGTGGAATTTAATTCCTCCACACAGAAAAAATGGCACCCACTGACATTCATAGATGCTTGCTGAACAAGCACATACACACAGCTCCAGTATTCACATGGGCACTCAGGAAGGCTCGGTCGGACACCTCAGAACAATTACAGTATTAAATATTCTGCTGTCATATGTAGGCAATACATTCTGCGTGGTTTAGGAACATTTAAAAAATATACTAACTTGACACACTTTCACAGTTACTGTGGCAATAAGGACTTTGTAAAAGCACACAAATATCAAAAATATGTTTTTAATTCATATTGACATCAACCTATTCTATGTAATAAAACACATGAAATAAAAACTGAAGAAATAAGCTAAGATTCTGGTACTGAACATGACTTCTTACTGGAGGCTTTTTGGAGACTAATACCAAATCGTTTTCTATTTTTCTGTGAAGTTACTGATTTCTAAGGTAGAAACTTCATGGATTCAAACCTGAAAAACACTACTCTGGGCAGACAGCATATTAAAATATTAGGGAAATAGTAAAACTAGTAGAAGTTTTATAAAACAGAGGTTTATGAAGTCTGTATTATGAAAAACACTAGTCTATTATAAAGATCTTGGTCTAATTGACAAACAACAACTTAAAAGTTTCCTGAGAGTGGTGCTTGCAATAGCAACACAACAACCCAGAAACATGAATTACAAATTAAATAAAGAAAAATGTATTTTGAGAGGAAAGGACATCAGAATATATAAAATGTGGATATTTCAACCTTCAAACCAGGGGTCTGCTGGCCTCAGTATTCGTGAGAAGTGCAGTGAAATCAATGGCAAGCTCACCTCTGTGCTAGTGGATTCCATTCGGGGACTAGCCCTTAATCTGCTATCAAGACAAGTTCATCCAGTTTCCTTTCCTGCCTGGAGATGCTGAGCTTCTTTATAAGCTATAACGCATTTATTCTACAACTCTGTCAACTATTTTAAAAACAGCAGCGATACACAAAAAGCAGAGACGCATCTATAAATATAAATTTTGAATGCTTCTTCATAGAAGATAGCACACTTTTCAGTTTTACCAGACTCTCTAGTCTTACACTGACCTATTACATTTGATTTTCCTGTTTTACATCCTGTTTTGTAAGACTAGAATTGCACTACACAGTTTCTTAATGAAATAATTTTGTCTCTGCCTTTATTTGCATGAAGAAAATATTCAAGATCAAAACTGAAAGACGACAAAATCTTAATATGCAGTTTGGTAAAGTTCGAGTCAGTCTCTGAACACGTTTATCTATCCAGTAAAGCTTGTGTTAATGCGGTGTAAGAGTTTGGCAAATTCAACTCTAATGGAGCATAAAAGTGCTTTTGCTTGAAAGTGAGATCATTTTTAAAAATTCAAAGCATGATCACTTTTTCCTTTTTTTGCAGGAACAATCTGATACAAGCAGCAAAGCTTAAATAAACTAGAAACATTTCAAATGATCCATAAAGGATTAATAAGCACTGCAGGAAGTCCTATAGGCTCAGCGTATACATTTTCCATCTTTTTCTCCTGCGATAGGCATGACATGAAATTCTAAACAGAACTGAAGTTTCAAAGTCACTGAATGTTAAGGTCTGCAGCTTTGATACCAGGGTAGAGTGAGGTCACCATCTTGAAATATTTAATTTAAATAGATAACAAAATATTGATTTTATTAGCATAATAAAGCCCCCAAATTATGGCCCTTCACAAAATTTTTTTTTCCACTCACAAATAGACAAATGGACAAAAGCAAGGCAAAAGGGGTAGTAGTAAGCTACAGGCCACTAATATAACAAGAACAAAATGACAGCTATTATTTTGGCAGAGATAATCTATGCTGAAACACAAAACACACGCACACAATTTCTTTCAATACAATTTTCTTGTCTTCCCACTGACTTCTGTGATTACCACAGAAAGCAGGGTTCTAAACACATTTCTCAATTGAATCTTCAATCAATAACAGTAAAAATTTGAGAAGAGAGATATGGGAAAATGTATTACAGCATTAGTAAGTGTTTGCAAAACAGACTGAACTTATCAATATGCATAAAAGTTGAAGTTGAAAAGGAATAAAATGGAAAAAAAAAATCCGTAACAATAGATCTTATACATTTACTTTATCAAAGTCAAAAAATCCACTCAAACTCCGAAATCCAAATGGTACGAAAAATTGTCCTAGGCCTGGTCCTTTCTTTTGTTTGTAGGACCATAGTCATAAAAATAAAAAATATTTCAGAATTACCAGATGGCCTTCAGGATATGTGTACATTCAAAGGTACCTTATAAATAATGACAAAAGCGATCATTGAAGTAATTTACAGAAAGCAACAAAACTAAGCTAAATGGAGCCTACCTAGTAATATCAGTTCCACTTCACGTAAGAGAAATATTAGAAAAGTAAGAATTACATGTCTGCAAAAACCCAAAACAATAAAACTTATGGGATCTCAGACCAAGGTCAACTTGACCTAAACAAACTCAGTTTGCTAGCAAGAATCCAGACTGACGTAGGCAAGAAGACAAATAATTCAAAAAAGAATTGAGAGTTCCTCCTGTCAGAGGATGGAAAAGTTCAGGCCCTACTCAGCTTGTCAGGCTGTTTACCACCCAGGCTTTTTGTTAAGAGCCAAGCACTTCAACAGTGGAAACTGTTTAGGTGACAGTTACACATAAATTGGAGAAGTTATTATAAGAGTGGGGAAAAAGGAAAATTCAAAAATGTAACAGATGAATTAAAAGTTATAAAAGACTATAAATATACAAACCAGCAAGGATAATATTGGCCATTTTAGGGAGGGAGCGAGAGAGGGAGGGAGGAGAGATGTGAGAATGATAAATGTTAGCTCACAGTGAGAGACTGAAGCTGAAAGGCAAAAATTATGCTAAAATAATACACTAATCAAAAGGAAAAGTGAACGAGAAGAAAGAAGCAGAAAAAAATTGAACAAAGGACTAAAAGTAATCATTTCTCCGTATAAAGCCAGCAGAGAGGCCTCGCTTGAAATGCTGTCTACAGTCTTGGGTTCATCACTAAAAGCAGATAAAGGAAACCAATGCAAAGAACAGCAACAAAAAACCTCTGTAGATACAAAAAAAAAAAAAAGTATGATGCAATAATTTTTCCGGTGTTTACAAATACATCAGATACAGTGAAATAATATTACTGTGTACTCCTCCCCCCAGAAGGAGCAAAATCATGCTGCAAAAAATAAATATCTATCAAAAGGTAAGTGTCGACTAGTTGAAAACAAGGTTTTGATTAAAAATTCTCAGGCTTAGCAGATTTGGGTACATTTAATACAGTAGATGTCCTAAATTTAATTACCATCAACTGTAACATTAGGAATGATCCCAGTTCTTTAAGGAACTAGGAAAGAAACACTACAATTGAATACTGAGAAAGCCATAGAGATGGAGTATCTTGATAAATAGCTGTAGCCTTTGTGTATCCATAAAAACCACAGCTCACATCAATTTCAGTGCCCACGGCTTAGTTTTGCCACCACTATCATTGCAAAACAGAAACAAAAGGAGTGCAAACTAGTCAGTGAAAACAGAAGTTGAAAAGAGGAAGCCTAGAAATGAAGTATACAGACAATGAACTTGTTTTGTTTACCTTTCTTTGCAATTCAAAATAGAATTTCAGTGAAGCTGAAAAAATTACAAAAATCAGAGCAGTGAAGAACAGAGATATCTTAATGCTATAAAACAGCCTTTGGATCTGCTTGCCACTCAGTGTCATTCAGAAGCTGCATCCAGAGAAGACCTGCTCATTCGTACAGCTGAAAACACTTCTAGCTTTAGCTGAAAACTCAGCCACTACCTAGGAACGGGCATCTCCTGCAGAAAATTCTGTTGAGGAAACGTCTTCAACAGAGTTCCTTGAATCACAGGCATCTGGCTAATATCGGACACTACACCAGGCAAATCCCTTTCTTAAATTAAACCCATTTGTTCATGAGTTAATACTTAACCAGTCTATGCTTCTGGGTTGCAACGCCCTACCAAAGAAGCACAGATCAGACTTTTTTCTTAACATTTAAAACATGAGTATTTGTTTCCTCATGATGTTTCCATCTGCCTCATTTTCAGAATGTGTTCTTTTATGATTCAAGCAGTGCCAGAGAAAGCAAGCGGTACCACTGAAAGAGAATTAGAGGTGCACAGTTTGCAATGTGAAAGCGCTGTACTCAAAAACAAGAGAAAGTATGGGCAAAACTATGAAATGCATTGCAGGCTGTTTTTTCTACCTGCAACCTCCCCTGCCATTCCTGCCCAAATTAACTGTTTGTTGATACAACTTTACAAACCAGTAAAATAATAATATATATATATAGCAAAGAAAGTCAATCTGTGTTTGCCAATTTTAATTTCATGGAGTAATGGAACCTCACATTTCCCATTTCCAGCCTTATTTCTCTCCTTTCATATAAATTCCTCTGCCTGACAGTGACAGCTCAAATATTTACAATGAAACAAAAGAGAGAAGGGAAGAGATGCAGATAAGTTTAAAAGGTAAGTGAATGAGGGGGAAGGTAAGGGTAACAGAATGAAGGTGTGAAATTGAGCAATTTTTAAAAAATTGAGAAGCTTCAAAGGGTAACTATGAAATAGAAGAAATGACTTGTTTTCACATAGGACAACAGACTGTAGGAGTTTGGATGCTTCTAATATTACCTGAAGAGGAAAAACATTATTGGTTAATAATATATTTATAATAATAATATTCATAATATTTTCACTGTAAACTTTGAAAGTATGTTCAACAGGTAAGTATTATTTTTCAGAACAGTAGTGAAGATGCATGTTATCCTTCCCACTACCCAGAAGTAATTAGTAAGCAATTACAGAGGCGAAGTAGAAGAAAGATGGGAGAAAAGTATGTCTTTTGTTTTTTTTCCTAATAGCTGATCAATTTGGCTGCTTCATATAACTGAAAAGGCAAGTGTTAGGTGTGGAGAAACATGTTTTCCCAAAGGCATTATTAACAATTAATAATCATTACACAGTGCCTTGTTTACCTGACCTTGTGTAAATTTAGCAGCCTTGTAATTAGACTCATATTTTGCACATTTGTATATTTCCATGCATAGGATTTGACTCATTCATTCATCCATTAAAATTTGCTTGACAGACATAGATGGATAATCAGGGTACAATTTGTATTTACTGGATTACAGGAAATTGCCCAAACTGTTAAGTTCAAGGAAAGCGTATTCTTATCTTTCTCTTGTGAAAGACTTAAAGGTAATTAAACATCAGAGGATGGCCCCAAGGCTCTCTGAAGAAGCAGCAGAGCTTTTATTTACTGATAGCTTTAACACAGCATTGAACTAAACAGATGGGTTAAAAAAGAAGGCATCTACATTCTCCTTTAGGCAACACAACAAAATAACTCCTTAGTAAAAAACACTTCCAATAAAAGCTAACACCTTAGCATTAAGCACAAATTCACGGAAGATGACGCCTTTACATTTCCCTTTCTCAATGCAAGATAAAGTCTTGCACTGTGGAACTAAGGAGGGGTTTTCTCTCACTTAACCACTTCCCAGTACCTTCCTATCTTTCCAAGCAGGTGGAAGACTTATCCAACTACTTTTCTGATCAGGAAAAAAAAAAAAGAAAAAAGTCTTAAAATTCAAATAATTGTAAGCATTATTCTTAACAATGAAATACTACTACTAGATTTCATTAAATGTTTTAGAATACAGTTGATTATTAGCCCTCCCCCGCACCCCCAACTCCTCACAAAAAAAAAATAATAATAAAAAAGTGGAAACAGCAGCAACTGTCAATACACAACAATACACAGCTCCGGAAATAGAAAGATATGGAAGATTTCTACTGAGCACACAGAATGAAAAGCAACAAGAAAGAACAGAAATGGAGAATAAAATTTGATTACTTCTATGAAAAAAGATAGGGGAAGATAGGAGAAAAGGCCACTACTACGGTCTGCATGTGCTGGTATCTCACAAAGGTATAAAAGCCCTCTCCAACTAGGCAAATGTTTTACAGGTTTCTTCGGAAGAAAGTGATGGACTTTTACCTGAAAAGCAAACTCGGATGGACTAATTAAATGTGTAACACGTACAAACTTTTAACAACTTCTGTAATCCAAAGGGAGTCTTTGTGCTGTTTCTTTTGAAAGCTGTGCAACTGGTATGTCAGAAAAAGTCACTTCTTTCCTTTTGTGAATCCATACCTCACGATCGACTTTTATTTTTTCAGTTCCAGAAGTCTAACCAAAACAACAAAGCAGTAACAAGGAAGTGGAGCATATTTATGTATTTATTGTAAACCCTAAACTGAAGCTATTATTTTGGCACCACTTTGAAGATCACACACAAAGTATCTGAAATATCAACAAAGTAATGAAAGTGAAGGTAATGTTTTAGTAAAGCATAAAAAGATAGTCTTTTTTTCAATCAACCGAACACAGTTAT
Source organism: Penelope pileata (assembly GCA_013396635.1). Lineage (NCBI taxonomy): Eukaryota > Metazoa > Chordata > Aves > Galliformes > Cracidae > Penelope > Penelope pileata. The sequence goes on from WBMW01000255.1 coordinate 568,433, forward strand.
CTGTGGACTCAAGTTTCTGCGACCAAATAAACTGAGTCACTCATATAACTTTAGAGGATTTACATGTCTACTGTCATAAGCATTGAGAAAGGAAGAAAAGAACACCAAAAGAACCTCTTTCCTAAACTAGGAAACCTTGATTTGAGTCTTAGAATCTTAACTCAGGTCTTAACTGCTCTCCTGACCTAACCGAAGGAGTTAGAAGTTCAAATTAAAGCAATGAGACCAAAAGGCATCTTCCAATGTTCTTATTCTTTCACTGCTACAGGAGTGAAAAATTCAATACTTCTCACTGGTCCTCATCTCTTTACTGAAGGTAAACAGATGAGTCACAAACCAGCATTATCTCTTCCAAAAAATAAAAATAAATCCCTGCTGTTGGAACAATTTTGTCCCTCTTTAGGTTCTTGAAGCTGAAACAGCTTAGCACCAGGATAACACTTCTACTGCACTGTAATTTCAGTGTTACGATTTTGGTGCCCCAGAAAGTTTCTCTGCTCAGTCAGTACAGAATGCTAATCTCTTCCTAGGCTGAATGAGGAAACACACAGGCAGGGCCAGTTTGCCCTTGTTTGAAAAATATGAGTGGAAATCAGTGGCAAGGACTTAATTTTTCTCTGTGGAGGATGAATGTTTTGTATTATTCCAGGTATTTTCATTCAAATAAAATTCATAGTTGAAGATTAATATCAGCAACTTAAATTATCTTCTATGCCATCATCTAAATTTTGTAAATGTCTGAAGTTACAGGAACTGCTTAAAGATGGATGGATGGATGAATATTCAGCCTTAATGCTTCCAGCACCAAGAGTAGATTCTTGCAGCATTTCATACACCAGATTTTCTGTTCCTGTTTTTGACAGACAGTCCACAAACGAAAGGGGAAACTGGGTCAAGTTTATCATGTTTCTAGACACTAGAAATGGCATTTCCCAAACATCTACCTCATCACCGTCTGGTGAGCGAAATAATGCTCCAATGTATCAGTTCTGAAGTTGAAGGGATTATTTTGCATACATAGGTTACTGCTACGTGAGTTCCAAAACACTTGAGAGACACTAAAACAAACAAACAAGCAGTTCCTTTGCTCGTATCATTATTCAAACAGTTGGAATGTCCTAAAAATTACTATAAAGTCTATTAGAAAAGAAAGGAATCTGAAGAATTACAGTGAAGAAGTAAAGAAGTATTACAGTGGGAGAAGCCCATCTTGCATTTTGTCTTTCACTAACCTATTAGTTTATTTTAAAGATATTCTGCCTCTAGTTTTGACTCTGAAGATCTTTTCTATTGTAATACAGTTAAAATGCATTATTTCCTAGCACTATATTTGATGTCTTCCACACAGTTTAGTGGCTCACCATTAAAGGATAAAAAGTAGAAAATGTTGTAACTAAAGCATTACCTGCAATTAAGATGAGAGTGGAGTGAGGGAGAGAAAGAGACGCCTAGGTGCCTTTCTTCTGAAAAAAGAACTTGCCTGTAATTATTATGAGATGGAGTCAGCGGCTATGACACTGGCATCTCCCTAGCCTTGGCTATGATATTGATCTTGGTTATGAAGCAGGCTCCTCTTATGTTCAGATCTGTGTCTAGAAAGAAAGGAACCAGCTTAATTTCTATAGAAATTAAATGTGCTTCTCTCTACAAAGAGCTTGTAATCGCTTATCATTTTCCTTATTCTCACAACAGACTCTGGTGCTTCTCAAGCAAGTATTTGTTACTCTGGGTTTTCCTGAATGACACCTGATTACTGAGTAGCACCTTGCCACTAGCCTCATGAAGCCCTTCACATATGGACTCATCAGAAAATGTCAAAAAAAAGAACTTGGATAAATTCTTGACCATTTCTTGGCAGATAATATAGTTGTGGCTTTTTTTGTTCAGTTGCTTTGTCGTTCTTTTCTAATTAACTTTAAGTCCGTAATACGTGTGGCTCGTCCTTGTTAGGAAGTCTTCAAAGATAGGTAGACCAAGTATCATTTTTAAATTTTGAATTCCCTATAAAGCATTTCAGTCTCTTTCTCTTGAAGGGTTGGGGAGGGAGTAAGAGTGTTAGATATTAAAACTACCTTATGTTTAATCAGCCAGAAAACTCTCCCAAGAACCACATCACAATTTAGCTTACTCCATTATTGCTACTTCAGTGTGTTAAAAACAAAAACAAAATAAAAAAAAAAGCTAACAAGGTGACCCCCAAAAGATGCCCCATTAAAGGAACAAGAGTATAAATGCTGATCCCTCACCGCAAAAAGAAAGATAGAAAGCAGTAGGAGGGAGGGAGAATTTGCTTAATTGCTTCCTTTAAAAAAAAAAAAAAAAGCATAAAAACACATGCAAATAATAAAGAATTGTGTGGAAAAAGCATTTCCAACACTGCATGAACCACTGGAAGACATTCTAGTATTTCTTAATAGCTGTATTAATTTTATTGCCTGTATTCTTACCAACACACTTATCTGTAAACAGATACATACACAGAAAGATAAATACTACCAAATTCTAAATTCAAATTTTGTGTTTGGTAGGTGGTCATAAGAATGAGCAGCTTAGTTGCTGCTAATTCTGTTGCAAAGACCATCCATTGTGAATTGCTTCCATACGAGAAAAAAATGCATTATCAAGTAACAATTGTTACAAGAATTATGAAGCTTTAGGAAAAAATCTAATATTCCACAACAGAATTCAGCATATACCATTTAGCTTCCTTGTGTTTCGAGGTGCGAGGGGGTCCTCCATTTTGAAACAATTCTAGCTCCTTTGTAGTATAGTCGAATGTTGCTTTGGATATTAAATTGAGAATTTATCTTAAATGGAAACAAACAACTTCGCTAAAAATTAGACATTTATGACTTGCAAATTACAGATACTAATTATTTTCAGTATATACAATTATGATATTCTCAAGAGGTATTAATTTTGGGACAGATGTGCTTTCATCATGTAATTTGGAAATTAAGTTACACTCTCACGTATGGGAGCTCAGAAGTCTGAATTTGTGTAAGGATAGGATTGATAGAGAGGAATTTTGTCTTGCTAATTTTCTCTCCCTCTCCCTCTCTCTCTCTCTCTGATGAGAGTGTGGCCAGCAATCCTCACAGCTGGGTTGCCTTGCACTCAAAGGAATGGGGGCTGACTGCAGAGTTGATGAGGATACACTTCCACTTGACTCCACCTCCTATTTTGTTCCTTCAGATAATTCTTCCAAATCCAGTAAAAATTTAAACAATAATTAAGACATATCAACTGTAAAATATGCACAAGGCTAAATCTTTCACGTCCTTGGCAGAGAGCAGAAATAAGTGTTGCTAATGCAAATATCTGGGGAAAAAAGGGACATTAAACACATATATAATCCAAATCAAAGGCATTAGTACAGAAATTTCCAACAAAATGAGGGGAAAAGGATGAATGCTCGCTTGCTTGCTTGCCATGCTCGCCGTATTTTCATTAGGAAAGAGAAGCTAGTTACTACAAGATCTCTCTCTTCAACACATGCATGTCTATAATCTTCAAAGACAGAGACAGGTGATAAAGGAAGAAGAAAATGAACAGAAGAAAAAGCATCAATTAAATAAATCTTTGGGATGATGCTGTTGTTGAGTGGGCAAGTTAATTAAATAAATCCATTTAGAGTTCATACTTCCTTGTTTTCCACATCTGACCCATAGGCACCAATACAGAAAGGAAAAAGACAAGACAAAAAAGTATTTATTTTTGGTCCAGTATAAAAAAAAAACAACCCATCTTCAAACATCAACTTTTCGTTTATACTGTTGTATGGGAGGTTAAAGATAAAGATGCAAGACATTCAGAGTATCTGCTACAATTCTAAAACTGTGGGTTTTTATTTTTGGATGGAACGAGTTCTGTCTCTGCATAAACATTTATTTCTATCTGGAGATGTGATAGTGATTCGAATTTTTGATGCCTCCCTTGCAGATGCCACTTACAAAGATAATGATTTTCTTCAGGAGAAAAGGAAAACATTTACTTGCCAAATTCTGCAGTCTTAATTTTTATGGTCTAGTGGAAGATTTCCCTGCCCATAGCAGGGGGGTTTGAACTAAACGATCTTCCAACCCAAACCATTCTCTGATTCGATGTAGAATGTGGTATACCTTCGGAAAGCCTAAGAAATGTTTTTCTCATACATTTGGGATTCAAAGCCTAAGAAGATACTTGGATAGTTGAGACGCTTCAGATGAAAGAAAATGAACAAGACAATAGCCTTTGTCATTTAGCTGCTGTTAACAGTTTCAGAAGGACTACACAGCTTTTTCTTTTTTCCCCTTCCTATAGGATGCTGCAGCTGTGGGCAGACTGAAGAGACAATAATCTTCTGCATGGCACGAAAATAGGGAGGGGAGGTTCACATTTAGCAATAAAAGGGCCTTCAAATCAGTGTGCCATCACAGAACACACAGGCAAAGTTGCCAGTTCTTCAAGCTCAATTTACAAAAGACGGCAGTACAAAAACATGCTTATATGAGTAAAAAATAAAAGAGTAACTCATGTTTACAGTTCAGTAAGAAAGTACTAGCAAAGTCCATCAGTAGATGCCATTTAATGAAAATTATCTGAACACATGTAGCCACCTGACTGTTGGGCTTCAAGGACACTTAAAGACCTACAGCGAGGAGGCTACGTATACACCAATGCCTGTTTTGTACCGAAGTTGTATATGATGAGATTTCAAATATAAGAATCATTCCTGTTGAGGAACACCTTATGTAATTTTTTAAAGAATATTTTACCAAAAAGTAGAGCAGTGACTAAAAGTTATCAGAAATATTTTCCGACACATTTAACTGCTTTAAACCAGAAAATTGAAATAACTCTTAACAGCAAAAAGTAGGAAAAATAAATATCTACAAGACCCATCCCCACAATGCCAAAGCCAAGTACGCTGAAGAAAACGTAGCTGAAACTTTTGGTGTATGCACTCTCTGCCACCTCCTATCCTCCATGATTTTGTTATTCAATAATTTTCAGGAATGCACAGTATGAAAGACAACAACAAACAAAAGTGCTTACCACAGAAAGCACACCACCAAAAATAGTTTAGCTTCCCAAATATTAAATATATTTATCTATTTTAAGCTTTCTTTTAAAATTGAAGGCTGGTTCACAATAAAGACTAAAAAACTTTAAGACAGGTGACTTAGATTTCATACAATTATAATACATTCCATACTTCATTTTTATGTCACTCAACTCCGAATTAATACAGATGGATTCACCTTAGTTTTTAAGCGAAAGGCTTAAAGTAAGACACATTTTATTTTCTAAAATTGGTGTTGGACCATGGATTTCTGTATTGTCAGTAACTCCTAAGAAGGCATTTCTGATTATCACAACAGTTTTAGGTCACAAATGTCAAATAAACTTACCCTTATGAAAATAATTATGTCCAGTGAAACTGTGGTCTTTTTAGTTTCAGATTTTAACTTTGGTTCTCTGGAAGGATGCAATGTGCTTGAACACTGTAATCACTGGCTGGTCTGATTGTAGTGGGTCAACAGAAATTATTACTGCTAGTTAAACTAACCTTTCTGTGATTACTGTTGTGCATCTATCATCCAGCATCATGTATTCAATATCAACCCACAATCTTATGTGTCATATCCCAGCAAGCTGGTTATAATGCATTCTCTAGTATTAGAAGTTCATCTATAATAATCCAGACTTAATCTGTTAGCTGATATTTATTGTCCCAAGTTAGTATAAGGTATGACCTGTATCAAAATCACATGAGAACCGATTGTTTAAAAACTTACTTTAAGACTTTATTAGCTTATCTGGACTTCTACTTCCTGTAATGTCTCTAATTAGAAACTAGTAGGCCTCTACTCCATCCAAAATTGCATTTGAATTTAAAACAAAACTAACAACAATCTAAACAGATTGAAAATGGCCATCTCTAAAACTACTGTAGAAACGAGAAAGATAAACATTGATCTTTTCAAGACCAGTGATGTGTCATGAATCCTCTTATGATTCATGATTTGTTATTAAAATAGTCTCAAGAAGAAGCAAAACCTACAATGCTACGCAGCATCCTAACACTTCTGTCAATCCAAGGTGGTATACGCGCTCGCTCTCTTGCTCAGGCACTATTTGTAATGTAGTTGTTGCAGATCTCTTCATAGGCTGCATGGATTCACCCAAAATTTTATGTTCTGGACTAGAGAATTTCCTAACAAGTACTGCTGCTGGTACATCAAACCCACTTTACTTTGTGCTCACTTCAAAGCTAGAAAAGATACAGAGCAGCTACCATAACTCCATATTACAGCACAAACAGGCTTTGCAAGAGCTACCAAAATTCATCATTGTTTCTACTGGGGCAACAGATCAGTTCCAACAGAGTACCTTGAAAGAGTGCTTCCTCTAATCCTTTGAAGACAGCAACATCTTGTTATTAGAGAAGTGATTCAATCACCTAGGTAAACATTACACACTTGGTGGCAATCATAACCATGACCATATTTACCTGTGGGCACATTTCCTGTAACATGAGCTTCATGTTACTGCCATTTGTAAGCCTAAGCTGATAAATTATTGTGACAATAAGCCCTTGCATTCCTGTGTTCTACCTACAGAGGAAATTACAAAGTTGGTTTTACTCTATTGAGGCAATCTGCATTTTTTAGAACCTGTTCCATGCCGTGGCTAACCTGGGGAGCATTTTCTCCAGTTGGCTGAGAGATATATCTACTGCCATTAAGAGTCTTCTCTGGCAAGGTACCTAGAAATAATCAACAGCAAACAGATGCTACTCATTTGCAGATGTTCACTCGCTTTCAGTGGCTGAAATTCTGAGTTCACAGAGTTGCACTCAGTTTCACTCAACCATCGGGGAGATGGATGCATGTCCATCATGGCTAGTAAAATCCAATGAAGAGAGTTAAACCTTTTGTAAAGACATATCGATCATTACTTTGAAACACTCCACTAAAAATCATATTGATGCTGCAAGTCTAAAACAAACAATTCCTTTACAGGGCAGAAGTTGCAGTAATAGCGAATCAATCCCTGTTAATAGATGCCATGAGTGCTGTGACAAATAACTGCTTACTCATCCCCAACATGCACTATACACACTGACCAAAGGGTTATCTTCCATAATTCAGAAAGTGTACATTATGTCAGCAAAGACAGATACATAATGCTTTCCCATAGTAGAATACTGGCTGCTCCGCTCAATAATGAAGATACTTCTAATTTCCTTCTGGTTAACCAAAACATAATTCTAACTACAACCCATTTGTCAACCTCATTCAAGGAAAGAATCAGAAAATGCTACTGTGGAGGGGAGGAGAAAATTCTTGACAATTCATGGTGCCAGCTTCCCTTCACTCTATTGAGTTCCCAATAAGCTGTGCATGGAATCACATTCATCTTTTATTGCTCTCTCCAATTGCTTTCCATTTTGTCTTGACTTGGAAGCTTTCAGTACTAAAAATAAATGTCTCGGTTTCTGTATGTATAAACTAAAATGACAGTGATACAATTTCAAGCTTGGAAGAGACTCAAATATCCATTTATACACAAACAGGAAGAACTCCCAAAATAATCATTGGAGTTAATTGGACGGCAGCTTCTAGCTATCTGATTGTGTCTACCACATCAATTGGTGTCATCATTCCTTCTGTTTTTTGGCTCCACATACTCTTCATCACACATCCATATACTCCTGATACTATCAGCACAACAATATTTAAAATACTTACTATTGCCACTACTAAGCACCTTTCTCTCATTCCAGAGAAGCTTCTTACCCCAACCCAGCCACCTAACAAAAAGGGCTTTCAATACATAACTGTTCCAAAAGTATGATTACAAAAGTCATCACCATCATCTACAATCATATTTTCACCTGTTCACGTGGTGCACACCTGTAGGTTGTTGGCAATACACATGATTGCAGTGTGGGAGACTCCAGGTTCACGAGCCTTTGTTCTCTTAAGCGAATATGCCATGCTATCCCCAAACCTGTATGAATGCTACTGCCTCTCACAGTATTATCCTGTTTATAAATCTTTTACTTTTTAAGTGCACAAAATACTAAAGCAAAACCCAAGAACATATATACAATAATCAAAACAAGAATATATATACACATACGTAAAATAATAACTCAAAGATCTTGAACGAGCGTACTAACATGCTTTTATACTGCGACCTAATGTGCAAGCAGCAGACCACCCCACCACAGGTAAGAAATGAGAAATTTTGAGGGCTATTGAACACTGAATTTTCGCAGCTGAACAGCATAAAGTTATTTAGCAGTGTTCAATAGCCTTCAAACTCGCTTCTGCCTGTGGGTTAGAGTGGTTCAGTAGAAAGTGAAATAAAAGCAATGCAATACAGGCTGAACCAAGATTTTGTCAATATTTAAAAAGAAAAAAAAAAAGCAAAACACCAAAAACACAATACCCTTTTAAGTTTGCAATTTGAAAAACATAAAAAAATCTAAAGATGCCATATGCTTCAACTAAACAATATACCAAAAAAGTCTATATAAAAACAGGCTTTAGCCAGTACTACTACTAATACCACACATGTATATTTAGAAACAAGATAAAAAATCTTGTGCTTCAAGGACTACATCCTGAGAGTCTAACCAGTCCAGTAGGGATTTTGACACTGCTCAAACGTTACATACAATATGGCCTTTTCATTCAGTTCCTTTCAGTCGGCAAAACTAACATCTCAACAGCTGAATAAGATATGGGATTCATTTTTACGGACATGAATACTGAATTTTACAGGGTTTTTTAAGAGAGGATCTAAGAGTTGGTGTTTATTTACCAAGTGCTCAAAAGGAATATTTGAATATTTCAGTGGGAGACATAAAACAGTTTGCATCATAATTAGATCCTCTTACTATAAATTAAACGAAGCTCTCAAGCATAGCAGTTGGTCACTTTTTCTATTTATGCTTGCATATTTCAGCCTTCAGCCATTCTCTGGCATGGATGTTTCATTGATGGCTGAGGGTAACACTTCAAAAATGAACTAGCTAAACAAACTTCCCAGCAGCACTTGACAGAGCTACACCTATTCTTCCCCATTTCCAAAGCAGTACAGAATTAATTACCAGTTCTATGGATCTATTGTAAGTATAATAGACTAAAGAGCTATCACAGACACATTTATTGTAAAAGCACAATCCCAAGAGTGTCTAGTAGAGGGCCAAAACGATTAACACAAATGCTTTGTCAGATCAAAGATAAAACCTGCACCGCCCAATTGAGGAATGAATTAGAACAGTGGGTTATCTTTCAAATTAACCAGGGCAGTTAGTGAGGAAAATTTCATGAAAGTGTAATTCTTAGCCTTTGTGAATCCACACAGCAGGCATTCTGCCAGCTGACAAGATGATGAAATTTTCATGCTTAAAAAAGCCCTCTTCATTTCCCAATTTAGATTAGCTAGCGTTTCTCTCTCTTTTCATCTATTTGCTCTTCTGAAGCAGAATAAAAAAAGAAAAAAAAAAACACAAAAAACCACACACCACAAAACAGAATCAATCTTTCACAGAATAATGCATTTCTGAAAAGAAATAAAATCTTTGCACGCAATTTTTTAGATATATTTACAATTAGGAGCAGGATTATCAAAATTGATATTGTTAATACTATTAAGATATCCACAAACACTGGAGCAATGGTAGATATGTTTTGGAAGACAGATAAACATTTAAATGTTTAGCGGGGAAAAACGATTGAAGAAAAAAAATTATACAAAGGCCAATAATTTACAAAAACAATGCAATTCTTGCAGGCTTACAAAATTCATGTACTTACATTTGCATCTTTTTAAAGAAAGGAAATATATCACTGTACATTTATTTATCAATTTCGCATGTCAAAAAGAACTAGTAGATCTTGCACTTCTAGATTTTATGGCAGTCCCCCCCCTCTTAAGTTTACATAGCCACATATGAAAGCATCTCAATAGGCTAAGAGAAGCAACATACAAAGATCCTAAACCCTTAAAAAGATATATCTGATCCAAAGTTCACTGAAAAACGTAAGCTTATTCATTTCAGTGAGCTGTGGATACGGCCAAAAGATTCCAGCTAAGGCTGACTTCATAAATGGTAGCTCATTATTTCAAGGGTTAAAAAATTCATTTTTGCAGTTTTATGTTTTTGTATTATGTGCCTTTTGCCCAACACACAAAGAACAGTAATACCTAAAACAAAAAAATCGAAGCAAATGGGAGTGACAAAGTTAGACAATATATTTGTCCATTTAAACTGACACTTCTGAGCCTCTTAGGTGGAACAACTACAAGAGGAGACTTAAGTGTCTCAAAGTTTTGTCAAATGTTTTGTTCAGATGCTACTTTGCCATGCTACTTCTGAGCATGTCTTTATAGTTTATAGGATTATATATATTAGCGCAAACATCCATTTGACAAATTTCAACTCCAGCTGTTACACAGTCACTACAAGCACTTGATGAAAGGAATACACTAAAACTCAGAGCACCTGCTTTTCTAAGAGCTAATAGGACACAAAGTTTTCTTGCTCAACTCAGTGGAAAGCCCTTTGTTTAAAGGAAAATTATTGTACAATTTCAAAATTACTTTTAACAATAAAATAAATTCACATTTCCAGAGTCTAAATGTATACCACAGTTAAAAAGTAATTATAAACCTTATTATTATAGCTGATTAGGTCAAAAGTAAGTTCTTACCACTGAAAATATAATCAAGTTTATAAAGCCCTCACTAACAAGGATGTTAGTTCCTACTGGAGGATACTTTATTATCCTATACATTACGTAGTAAGACATGCAATAATTTTAACAGAACATAAACAAATTACAAAGTTCAATATTCAAACATTCCAGAATTTGGTTCATAGCTTGGCCTTAAAACCAAAGCAAAACAAAAATCTAGAGTACAGTAAGATATTACATCAGTTTTCATTATTCAGAACTATTTTTCCTATCCTATACTTGCAATACTATTGCAAGTATTATGCATGTTTTCCAGTACTTTATTTACCAAAAATTATTTAGCATTTGGCATTGTGTATTATCATAATGTACATACCTTAAATCTAAAAAAGTTCATCAGAAGCAGAATTTATATAAAAGTAGTCTGTGTAAAAATATTGCTTTGACCTATAATATAATAACACACTTCAATGTCAATGAAAGTTTTGCAGCCAGGCGGACTTTGCAATAAAGTAATGTGAGATTTTGCATTTGGATAACTGTACCTGTCCATGTCTTCTACCTTTAACTTCAACGCAAAGGAACAATCAATCCTACCTCGTGAAACACTGCCTGAATTTAAATAGTCAAGGAAGTTTAGCGCTCTCTTTGATGCAATGATCTTAAAAAGACATATTTATACGCTCTGAAGTTATCACATTTCCAGAAAATGTATCAGAAAGCATTTATTTACAATTGCAATAGGAACTAATATAGAAGAAAAAAAACACAGAAGATGTACGCTTAGTATTAAACCATAATTAAAACAGAAAACTATTATGCTAATTCTCAGCATTTTAACTGCCATCTCCAAAAATATTTTGGATTATATATATAATATATATATTTATATATGTATTTTTTCCTTCCTGAGGAAGGAAACCACAAATTAGGCTGGCCTTTCATTTACAGGTCAAAGTTTCAAAAACAATTTTTGAGTATATCAAAGGTTATGAACAACCAAAGGTTAGGAGTTCCTTCAAAAATGATATCTCATTTGAGAGCTGTGAAAAAAGGTCCTATGTTAGACAACCAAATAATAAGGGCAGGTATGAGGAATTCCACGAAAATTTGAGCAAAATGGTTAGCTGACAATTCTCAAAATACACTCCTTTCAGTGTATTAGAGATGTAAAACATACATTAATTTAATTTAAAAATCAAGGTATATTTTTCCTAACCTGTTACTTCTCTGGTCAGTGTAAAGATGAGAACTGCAAATATTACAGTATTATTTTTTCAGTAATGCCACACAATGCCAACCATCTGGAAATCTGGAAAACAATGAGCTACTACATCTGTAGTAATGCTGACAAACACAGTTACAAAATCTTACATACATCTGACTATCTTGGCTTGAGACTGAGCTGAGAAGAAAAGCAAACAAAAAAATCTAAATTCATACTTTAAAAATCATTGATCGTTTCATTTTCCTGAAGTTGGGTTTTGCCATTGCATGCATTATTTTATACCATACAAAGAAATGTGAGATAACAGCTAAATGCAGGACCATTTAGGAAACTAATTTCATATGGAATAATATTTTCTGGATACTTACGTTGTAGTATTTTCTGAGGTAGCGTCTAATATCCAACAGTAATTTGTTGCTCATTTGAACCACATGGTTGAAAGGAGGCTCTTCACAGTCACTCTTACTGCACCTTTGCAAGCTGGGCTCAATAAATCGCCCCTGAAAAAAGAAGTGTAAAAATGTACATCACGATAATAGACAACAGCAGCAGAAGTTATCACAGGAGTTTAAGCATAAACACGGGAGTTTAGTCTTATAGGTCTTTATTTTTTCAGTTAACTCTCTAGTACCTAGGCCGTCTTTCTTCCCATCACAGTTGGCCACATCCATACAAAGACTTCTCTGATAGGGCCAACAGTTTTCCAAACCTGTTCTCAATGAAAGGTCTTTTGGAGAGTATGCTTCTTCATCTGCTACAAAATTAACCATTCCACAAATTACGTTTCATCAAGGACACTAAAATTCTACGCAAACCTATTGATCAGAACACTGAAATCCACCTTATGGACACCAGTTATGAGACTACCAACAGGGCTGTAGAGACAAACCTTGTTACACAAGAACAAGGTGATCATCTTTTATCTCCCCCAAGTGTGAAGAACAGTTCTTACAGTTTTACAGCATCTCACTTGTTTTACTTTTGAAACCTTCGAATGGCTAACCTTAAAATTTCAGAACCTAGAAGTGATGCGTGAACTGCTGAAATTAAATTAGGTAGAATTCTCATTAAAATAGCAACAACATAGTTAGGCTGTACGTTTATAAAATTTACAAAGTATTCTTTTTATTTAAAACTTACGCTTTTCTGATCCATCTTGGTTAGACTTCCACCCACAACACCAAATAATTCAATTAAATAATTGTGTGGGGCATTTATTATATTTTTATTTATTTATATATATATGTTTAAGAGTTTCACTTCCACTTCTCTCCATTTCCCCACTTAGCCCATCTGCGAGTTGTCAAGCCTATGTGCAATTAACTGTTTTAGTTACAGCTGTAATGAACAAAAGTCAAGGATTTACAAAGTATCACTCGATTTGTATGTCTTTTCGTCTTACTTGCTTCCAAAGACTGCTTTATTTTGATTCAAAAAATGCAAAACATCTGCTGTTTGTCCAAATTAACTTAAAATAATTACTTTTAATTTAGATAAAAGATTTATTTGCTTTCAGTTTCAAGGTTTTCACTACTCTGAAGCTCGCTAATTTGCCAATGACTAATACATGCATAACATTGCTGGAGAGTTAAATACTTGGCCCTATTTCAAACTGTGATCCAAGGTCCTAGATACATTTTTTGGCAGAACTTCTCAACAAGAATGCACCCCTATGACTTTCTATGTTCAATATACAAAGACAGAAGGAAAGATAACATAGAAAAACCTTACTGCTAAGAAAGGAAGTGGGATGTAAAAAGATAAACACAAATTTCCAAACCACTTTGTTCCAATTAATATGATTTAGGATAAGAAATTGCCATTGCTACATGAAAGTTTCATTAAATAGAGAACTGGAAGTTACTCAGGTGTTAAGATAAGGATGCCTTAAAAAGTTACAGTTAACAATCATTCATGAATGTGGGCAAACAGATTAATGAAGCTAGCTTATCTCCCATGTTCTCCTAGACTACACTGTTCCTAGCTGAAACACAAAAATGGGAAAAATATTTCTGCACTGTCCTATCAGCAAATTTCTGTTCCAAAGATATAAACAGCAGTACATAAGCAATATGGTATCTTCTCCTACATCATATGCATGCTATCTGAAAAGCCCTTTCCTCTACAACTATTTTTCTCCTTCACCAATGAAGGGAAATAAAACATTGAAAACTGACCGAGCAGTCAAAGACATTGTCATAAATATTCTCTGTTCCACATTTGAGGCAGCAAAACTTGAATCTTTCGCAGTCCCTATATTTCTCCTCATCAGTGAGCTGAGCTGGGCCACCAACCAAGGCATCATTCTCCTCATCTTTATGGTAATGGTGATGGACTCTGAATTGGGAGGGATCCAGTCCTATTAATAAGAAACAAAAATTTCAAAAGACTAAGAGGTCAACCATGCAAGTAGGCTCATTTTTCATATGCTTGGTGAAGCAGAGTCAAAAGAAAGTTACAAAATGTAAATTCAGAAGCTGAAAATCTCTCCTTAGCAAAAACTCCTCTATAAATATAAATACATTTTACAATTTTTAACCACAAATAAAGGTTCGCAAAACATGAAGAAATCTTCTCACTTATCTTCTTACGCAAGATTGCTTTATAAATAAAACAAGCACGTTGCATTATCATGGGAGTATGCAAGAGAACATTTTGTTTCTGAGGAAACCACTCCTAACGGATGGCTTTATTGTTATTTTCTTCTTAAGTTACATTGAAAATATTTCAATAAAAAATGTGCATCGTTATTAAGAAACAGTCTTTAAATCAAAACGGCACCATTAAAACTGAAAACAGAGAATAAAAACCCCATTAGAGAAACACGGGTGCACTGCTATTACCAACTCCTTCAAGTCCGTATACAACTGCCAACTCTGATTTCAATGCAGTGGTCGATTTCATTTTGGCTCAGTGGTTAACAGCATGTAGGTTTCAATCTAATGCAGTGGTTAAAATTCAGCAGCAGCATTTAAAACGGCAGCGCTGGAGAGAAAATGCTTTATTTCTGATTGCCAGAACTCAAGATTTTAAACAAATAAATACACAAAAGAGATCCTAAAAATACTGATTCAGCCACAAATAAGTAAATAAGCAAGCAAGCACAAAGTTCACTACCCTAAGAATAAGACTGCCAAAGTAAACTTAATAAAAATCCCCATTTTTTTGGTTATCCTTTGTCACATTCAATCTTTTAAAAGTCCATTTATTCCACATATAGCTTTTTCTGTTGTTGCTGCTGCTGTTTTTTTTTAACACGTGCTAGAAAAAATTCATCTAATGAGCATGTAAAAGAAATTGTGTAGAGAACTATAGCTTACTTTATTAATAATAAGATCAAAGAGAAGCACTTCAAAAATATTTGTAAGAAGGATTAATTAAGCCAAGTAAAAGCTTACCATGTATCATCCCATATCATGCATACGTTTTAGTAACAAATGTAAGAATTGCTATAGAAAAGGCATGAAAGATTGCAAATTGTAAGTGAAGCTGGATTTTACAGTTCTTCTTAAGCTTACTATACCATATTGGGAGACTTACAGAAAATTTTTGGGAATAATATTCAGTCACTCTAGAGAAGTATTACTGCACAGATAAAACAGTTGTGCCATACAAGCAGATGTGAATTGTCTCTACAATAAAAGGTTTGTTATCTGTGACTTTATTATCATTACTCTAAATTTCTACTTTACAACTATATGACAAATTCCAGGACAAAAAAAGATTACGTTGCCAAAAAAGATTAACTGGTGCTTGAAAAAACAGAGCTTTCACTGAAGTTGAATCAATATTTCCAATTTTAATTTTATCAAAAGAAACAAATGTAAGTGCATAAGGCTAACATTTTATCTCATAGAGGTTCTTAAACTTTTAATGCTGCTCTTACTATTCATTAGAAGGAAGAGCTAAGAAAGCAAAAAAAAATTGCATATTTTACACTTCAATATATATGGTACACATCCTACCCACCACCTCNAAAGGAGTTGGTAATATACTTGCTGTTTTAGAAAACAAGGAAAATGTTCTGCAACAAACGTGGTAGATAAAAGTTTTAGAAAGAGGACTTCCATTTAGTACTAAGATCTTGCAAAACAGAAAAAAAATCAAAAATCAAGTAAGGTATGCAGCAGAGGTTACATCTAGAGCTAGTAATGGTGAATAAAAATAAAAATTCACAGATTACTGTGAGCGCAGAACTGGAATGAAAAGTGATTGTTGCAACTTTACGATACAGATGCCATTACCGTTCAGCTAAAAATCTATCTTTGGTAGATTCCCAAAAGCAGCAGCAAAGCAAAATAGTTCCCTAAGTAAAAGATAAATGGAGAGAAATTTTGCTCAACCGTACTTTCCCAACATTCAGTCAAAACCTGTGAGAGCCAATAAGCAGACAGATATTTGGTAATAATTTAAAAGGGGAAAAAATAAAACTTATCCATTAGAAGGAATCTAAATCACACCCATCTCTGAACTTTCTGAGCTGTTCTGGTGGGAGAACACAAATAGGAAAAAATATTGTGATGATTCCAGAATATGTCTAACTTTTAGTGTGCAAACACCCCCAGTGAATTCAAAAGAGACTGCAAATCAGGCTTTTATAGAACATGCCTACCTCCATTATCTTGTGGAATTAGGACCTATTTTTCTATTATTTCCTTTCAGGAATAGTTAGTTGGTTCAATTAATCCATTTCAGCACACCAACTTGTCCCCTCTTGGAACAGGTCACACTGGGCATATTACAATATTTGGTAAACAAAACAGAGTTTTGAAAAATTTGAAAAATATCTAATGAACGGGGGGGGAAATGCCTTTTTTGTCATTGTTTGTTTAGTTTTTTTAAAAAAATATTTTTTATTTTAAATTGATAGAACGAGACTAGTCAGTGAACTTCTTTGAACTCTTGTTTTCTGTGGCATCAAGAAAAATCAAAGGGACGTTTGGGCTACCGTGAAGTCACCCACGCCACGGGTAAGCCTTCACCGCCTGACAAAAATGGCACGGCTGCGTGCACGGCCAAAGACGTGCAACGCTGAAAACGTAAAGATGAAAAAAAGGAATTATTTGCAACAGTAAATAACAAAAGAAAGTTCCAGAAGTTGTTCCTGAATTATTTAATGGAATTATTAAAACATTCATTATTTGGTAAGCAGAAAAGATCACACAAGAAATTGAAAGGAGGTTGAGTAAGTTTCACTAATCACAATAGCTTTAAAATATCTGATTTATTTTTTTTTTCAGATTTTCCACGTGCTACTATTCCCATTTCTGCACTCTCCCAAGAGAATAACAGCGACAAACACGGAAAGCAACGGGACCGCCACGCTCCAGCTCCGGAGGAAACGCTCGAACAGCAAAAACGTGGTCGCGTTTTTCCACCGATTTTTTTCTTAAGCCAAGCCTGAGGGCTGCTTGTTTGTTTGTTTTCCCCCGGGTTTCGCATTTTAACCGCAGGACGGCCGGGGAGCACCCGAAGTTTCCCCGCCGGAGCCCCGCGGCACGGAGGCAAAGAGCGTGCGGTGCTGCCACCTAGAGCCCGGCCGAGCAGGGGGGAGGCCCAGCGGCCAGCCGCGGGTTTCATCCCAGACGTTTTGGCTTTTGAAAACGGATGTTAAGTTTTTGGACAGCCTTAGGTGAAAGAGATCCTCCCGCTGCTGGAGGAGGACGCCTGACGGGAGTGCGATTCGGGACGTGGCGCGCTGAGGCAGCAAACAGCAGGGGTAGGCCCCAGAGACCATCCCCATGCATGGGCAAGCCTGACTTGGGGCAGCATTTGATTTTATTTAGGAATATGAGCCAAGAAAACCAAGCTGCATGTAAAGAGCACAATTTGCTCTCTAAAAACTCAGTCTCTAGCCCCTGCAGTGAGGGGATCCCTTTGCTCCTGGAGATGGACGGGTGACAGCCTCCCACGTCTCCTGACCATCGCAGCCAGGGCACGTCTGCTCCGCAAACTACACAAAAACACAAACCCATGGGTAGCAAGGCCAAGTGTCTGTCTACACCACTGCATAGAAAAAAACAGCTAGACTACCAACTGCAGAATTCACATGCTTCGGGGTTTATTGTCATGAGCTTTGCCATTACTTAATTTTCGTTTCCACCACTTTACTCTTGCTTCAGCGCGTACTGTGAAAACCAAGAAAGAATACAGAACCTCACACAACTTCTGCATGCCATGAGGCGAGCACAACTGCTCTGGTTTCGGCCAGGAGCACCCACCTGGGCAGCTGCTAGCCAGTAACAGTACCTACCAAAGGATGCTCTAGGAGGAGATAAAAGACCTAGTACCTCCAAGGTAGGGGGAATCTCCTAACAACACACACACACACCCTGAGAGGAAGGAGGAACTGGTGCTGGGAAGTACTCATTAACAAAGAGCCTCGGCAGGACCCAGGAATGACCACCAAAAATTAGACAACCTTCCTAAGAAATGCCCAAATGTCAAACAACCTACAGAGCACCCATACGCACATCTGTAAAGGAGCCGCATTTACCTCTTTCAGAAGACCATGACACAGCCTAGGACAAAGCTCCTTTTCAGCAGCCAGTAGCTTCCACATTTTATAGGAATGGATGTTATGTGGTAACAGCTACCAAAATCCCATGGTCTACTGACTCTGCTTCCATGACGTTTAGATACTCTTGACTACACACAGAAACAATACAGGATTTCTCCTTGAGATCACAAGTAGTATCTACATAGCAACAACAAAGCTTACTTTAAACATGTTAGGAGAAACATTCTGCCAATACAGTTATTTTTGTTTAAAACATATGGGTAGCTTCAAGATAACATAAGTAGGTCTCCAAGCATTTAAGAAGTTTGGATTTATTGATTGATACTTTTATCGGATTGCACATTTTACTTATTTTCAGAACCCTGACAACCCTCATCTTGTCACTGCTCTTCCCCGAGAACTTCAAGAAAAAGGGAGTATGCCCATGAGGCTCTCATTTTTAGAAACAATGAATTTCCATCTCTCAAAGGCTAGGCAGACCTCCTACAATGTCCAATAACAAAAGACAACTTTCAGCTTGATTCCATAGTGATATTTAAAGAGTTCTCTGCAATTTTTAGGCGTGGTTATTTGCTTTTGTTCTTCAGCGTCTGAAATAGCTTAGTTAAAAGAGCTTACTTGGAGCACAGGAGGAACAAAGGACTTTTCATCATTTTGTGATGAGCCAAGTCTCCCTAAGCAGAGCTCAATTTTATCTACTTGGACTAACAAGGCAACATGTCAATGAAACATTCACCTTACGAAGAGATTCTGTAAAACATGAAACCAAGAATGCTACAACCATTCTCCGCACACAGACACATACTCTACATAACATGATAGATCAAAGGGCACACAATGAGAACGCAACCAAGTCTCAGCCCACAGATACAACATCTAGGTATCCCCCAGAACAGTAGCTTTCATCTTCAAAACAGAAAAGCGTGCTCTTTTGCAAAAAAAAAAAAAACGTTTGTTTTTTACAAAAAAAAAAAAAAAAAAAAAAAAAAAAGGTAAGAAAAACAATAAGAATTCGGCAGGTTAACAATGAAAATACTACATAAAAAGCCCAACTTAAAGCAACGACACATTTGCTTGTTGTACTAGAGGGAGCTCTAATATGTTGGACACTTGAAACTATTTTTGGTTTCTTTGAAACAAACTTACTTGGCTATCCCTCCAATAATGTAAAAAAAAACCAAAAAACTGAACAGTAACTTCAACTTGCAACAATTATGTACAACTCAACTGATTAAGTTCCGTACACAAATGCCAAAGCAGAGCCATAGTTTTGAAAAAGACCTGACTTCACCCTCAAGCTCAATTTAAGCATTCCCAAGAAAACAAAGATGGAGATGGAGATAATGTTTTTGCAGCATAGCACAGTCAAACTGAATACATTTCGCATCTAAGATTGTAATAGATACAAACAGGTTTTCAGACTAACAATTGTGGACTATTAATAACCTCTCAGCTGCATGATGCTATTATAGACCATAAAAGAAATTTTCATCTTGAAAGTACTACAGGGCAAAAAGCAGCATAGGCATTTGCAAACAGTACGTGCTATCAAGGGGCATATAGGTCTTAAGATCTGGGCACTTAGGTGCCTGAAGGGAGCTAGTCTTTAATGAAAATCTAATCTGTTGTGAATAAGGAACAACTCTGAATTTGAGCCTAACCCAACAGGACTAACAATCTTTGCAAAATAAAATAAATTAGCTTCAGAAATCTTAAATCTCTCACCTAAAGCACATGCAAGTTTACCTCATACCATAAAATTTTAAACCCAGTTTGGCATGCCATATAGTCCACCCTGACATCAAGGGAAAGCTGTATACTGAGGCCCTGCCACATTAACAGAATGATTTGTACGGTCAGCCTGCATGTGTGAAGCAGAGCTGACACCTCCTCAAAGCACCAGAGCTGCTAAGGATATATTGCAACACCCAGTGCCTCCAAGACACATCCATGCAGCCAAACAGCCATGTCTGTGCTCAATGCACATGCTCCCACAGTAAGAGAAACTTCTGCAACCCCACTTTTTTTTTTTTTTTTTTTGTCTTGGGAGATGAAAGCCTTTCATGGCAATGACTCTTTCTGAGAAGCAGCAAGACAGGAACTCGCACACATTTTAAACGCAAACCGTGAGCTCATCATCAGCAGAAACCTCTGCAAGTAAGGAAGCTACCAAGGTGCCTCGTCCCAGGCGAACAATCCTGATAGGCAAGATGCTGCCTGTTGGTTTTAAGTGGCCAGTTCTTGCACCTTGGCCATCACCTGAATATATAATGCTAGGGTCCAGCTCTTCTTTTGAAGATTAGCAAGATTAACAGCTTTTTCTATGCCCTTGAGGAACAGTTTTAAAACCTGACAAACTAGGTGTGGGAGACAGATCACAAAATTTCTGTTTATCAAGGAGATCGTGCCTGTTGGTGAATCATTTTTAGGGAGGAAACAACACAAAAGAAGGTTACAGAAAAAGCATTATATTTTCAGGGAAAGATGCTTGAATGAACTGTAAAACATTTTTCAACATCTGTACTTCTTTCTAGGTAAAAAGCCTAGGAGATAGAGAAGACAATCAGAATTAGATATAAAAATACCTAATTACTTTAACATTGTATTGAAAGGAAAAACAAGGGCAATTCCCTGTCGCTCATTTGAATAAAAACTGGTGATTCTATGGGTCACAAGCATTACTCACATTTTTATAGCAACTTTTTTTGGCTGTTTGCCTGCCCCATATGAATTAATGAAGATGGTTACTAACATCTTATGTTTCTATTACCCAGAAGGTCAGTTCTAGCAAAAAAAAAAAAAAAAAAAGCCTTCACTTAAGCACTACAAAAAAATTTTATCCTTTCATTATAATTATGACTGGTTTCTCTAGAGAGTGTTAGAGAGTGCATACTCCAGAGAACTACTTCAGTAACTTAAGAAAATCTCAGAGACATGCAATAGTAATTGAACACAATCAGTAGTGTCATATGAACATTAAATATTTGCAACTCTGAAAAAGGATTATAAGATTAAACTCATGTTAACGAGCATCTCCTGAAAAACGTTACTCTGCAGTAGTCATATAAAAACACTTACAATCCAAATTGCTTTCTACAGACTGTGTAACACATGCCATCGTTCACCACAGAAACACTAATTTTCGGAAGCATTTCTGTTATGAAACATACATTTAAACCCTTTGTCTCTTTTAATTCTTTGAATAAACTTCATTTAGAATACTTACCTAACCACGTTGCAATAAGAACAGAATCAATTCCCTCTATAGGCTCACATATTCTAGCAACTACTGGATGTATTTGCTGTGACAAGTAGTATTGAGTATCAACAGTAAGGCTGTCTTGCTTTTGCAACTGTTCTGGAGCATATGCTCGCTGGCTGGCACTGAGATTTGATCCATCCTAAGACAGGAGACACACATGAAAGGGTGAGAAAAGTAGCATCGATATTCAGTCTTCACAAAGTATTCTGCTTCAAATATTATGTATTATTTTAACACAAAATTGTTACACGATCACTCTTTTGGTTGACTTATTATGCATCCAATACAAATCCAACAGTAGCTGAAAAAAAAAATTGCACTGCTGATGCTGGCATCAACTAGCAAGTTCAAGAATGTAAATCCAGCTTGTATTATTGCAGCCTACACGTGCAAATCAGGAAGAGTAGACAGAGTAAACAGTTCCATCTGTCAATTCTGAAATGCACAATGAAAACACATTGTAACCATCAGCCCAGTTAAAAATATGCAGAGGGCATGCATTTTGGATTCACTTTGTACTAAACTAGCATTATCATTTTGCACAACAAGCAAATTCCAAGCCCTGGATATTAAAACTATATCTGTTTTGCCAGGAAATTTTTTACTCTTTGATTCTATAAAGAAACAAATAAAACAAATGGTCAGAGAATGGACCACCATTCACTGGCATGTGAATTAAAAGTAACAGCAGCAATAGTATCAATTTGAAAAAGTAAAACATACTGAAAGAAACAAACGGTGACAACTCAAGCCAAAAGGGGAACACCACTCAGAGGCTTAGAGTATCCCCTAAATTCTACTTCAACTTTAAACAGGAAGATGAGGAGAAAATAATTCAATTTGGGAAGGCAATAATTAATTGTAAAGTGTTCAAAGAGGAATTAAATATCGACTGTAAGAAGATTGTACTCTTCAGTGGAATGCTTTTGTCTGTAGAATCGTATTACCCATTCACAACTTCACTAAGAAGTTTAATTTTTCATGTGTGCTAAAATCCTAGAGTAGAACTTAAAGTAGTATTTTACCAAATGTTCAGTAATAGAAGTAAACCTTAACCGGGAGGGGTTGGGGAGACACCAAAGTTTATTTTTTGCTACGTGCAGTCCTTTTGTCTTTTTTTTTTTTTTTTTTGAACAGCAAAATAAAACTTATGTACTGACACACGGCATCTTAATTTTTCAGTTAAGACAAGATACAGGCTTCAATAGGGTCAGCAACCATGGACTGAAAACTCATCACCAATAAAGACAGACTGCAAGCCATTGGTCCCTCCTACTCCTTTCAGACAACTTAGTATTCAGAACAAAATTAATTTAGGACTATTCAGCTCATCCAGCTGCTTTGCAAAAATAATTGTAATGCAATTCCTTCAGCTCCCTTCTTTCAACAAGTACATTCTCCTCCTGTATTGTGTCACTGCTCAGCCATACCCGTCGCCCAGCTCTCAGAAGTCTTGGCAGCTTCTTCATGCCAGGCTAAGAGCTCTCAATTAAGTAAAAACCAGTATCTTTCAGTTTTTAAGGATAAAGGAGCTGAAACATTTGTAAAGATGAATTAACTCCAGTATAGCAGTCATGTTGCCAAGCCCATCAGTTTTGTGTAAGAGATCCTTTGGCCCATTTAATCCAACCTATGCTTTTTTTTTCTTTTTTTTTTAAAAAAAAGCAAATCCAAACTAGAAAATGTATTTGTGAGATAATGATATACAAGTCAGTCATGTCAGAACCCAGCAACTAAGAGGTGCTTGTTCTGCAAGACATTTTAAACATTTAAAATACAGCGATATTAAGCATCCCAAAATCAAGCAGCGGGGTTTTTAGAACATCCATGACTCCGGAGCATCTCTCAGCTGTGAAGCAGCAAATAATGTGGTGACATACGTTCCACATGTGTCACCTACGTTCTTGCATGTTCCCTTAGCGCACATGGGTTCTAAGGAAGAATGCTAATTGCTTCCAGTCTTCATCAGCAGAATTTAGCCTGCTGCCCTTTAAAGGGACACGGACACGGCAAACTAGTTTGGGGCCATGTTGTTTCAGAACGAAGTGCTGAACATTAAACAGGTGGTCTAACACGTGGTGCGATGACTAACACCATGCTGATATTAAATGTAAGCCACCTTTAAGTTTCTGGATTTTATTGTAACACCTGTATTTCCCAGGACAATCAGAATTTACCAGCAGGCAGAGAAGATGGCAAGGAAAGAAAGCTGACTCACTCGAGCTTCGTTTAGCAAAAATCAGCCTCAGAGCGATTCCACAACAGTTCCCTACAGAACTTCATCAGGTGAACCAGCAGAGAGAAAGAAACTATGCCTGTTTTCTGAGCTGAAAACCATTGGTGACATTAAAGAACATTGACTAAACAGCAAATCCCAAACATTCTCCAGCTAGTTGTACAGGACTCTGAACAAGCTTTCATCAACAGAGGGCAGAAACTTTCTTATGGGTTTTTATAAACCCTGGAGGGTTTTTTTCCCTCAAGTTTATGCTCAAGAGCAGAGTAATGAGAACATTGTGGAGAAATGGCTGGAAAGGAACAGTAGACTCAACAATAATGAGAGGAGAGAGACAAAAGATAAATATATATTCCACCGTGGTGTGAGTTATGCTTGACATAGAAGGGTGTTGTAATCCCTTCCCACTTGCAGGTAGAAAGGAGCGTTGCATGTTCCTCCCACTGAATCACACACCCAAACATACTTATGCCATGCTCGCCACGGTATTTTTGAACACCTTCCAGCAGCTTAACTTCAGAGCAAAGGAATGTGACTACATGTCAGACTAGACTCTTTGAAGAGCCACAGCATATGCAATGCAGTGTATGTATACATACACACACACACACATTTAAGGAGTTTCTCAGTAGTATTTTGGGGTGTGGAAAGAGCTAGTGATTGAATATTCTGATCCAATTTACTTCATCTTTGCAGAAGAAAAAAAAACCAAGAGTATCATGGGGCTGTAGACAAAAATAATTCTCGAATGAGCAAGAAATCTTAGTAACATTTGTAAAGATGTATTAAATGCATATTTGACACTGATAGAGTGTCATATCTAGATAACACATCCAAAATTTTTTCAGAGAAAGATCACAAAAATTGTCAACAGTGTAGAAAACTGGAAAATATGTCTTAGTGCAAGAGGTAGAAAGAAAAGCAACCACTACATTGTTTCAGCTGTCACTAAGATGATGTCATCTTCTGAAGTTTTAAAAGCATTTACAAGATAAACACCTGAAAACAGAAGGCTCCTCAAATTCCCCAGTCTAACCATTGAACCTGGCACTACCTCTATGAACTGAAAAGACACAGGTTGAGACTGGAATGACAACAATAATGTTTAACTGCCACCACCGAAGAGTTTTCCAAGAATGACAGGTTTTTCACCACCACAACTTTTTTCTCCTTAAAACAAAGAGAGGATGTGTTCTTTAAAATGAATTTATTAACATTAATTAATTATTAACAGAAATGAATCCAAGGAAATTTGATAAGCCACTATATGGCCATGGTCAGATGAGCTGAATTATCATAAGGCTTTTTTCCTAGCCCTGTAAAACCAAATTTAGTATACAAAACTGACTATTTTAAATTATAATTCCACTACAAAGAAATGTCAAAACATTTTTTTTCCAGGAGTTGGTTTTCCTTGTTATCTCTGAAAACAATATCTAGTATTTAGCTATAAATAATGACATTTTTACCTGACAAATGATATATGACACTGTATCTCCTGCCTTCACCTTTCGGCCTCCTTGAGAGTTTATCCACATGGCAACATGCACATGTGGTAAGCTTTTTTTGTCGGGATAATCCTGTGGATCTTTTGTCAATGCCTAAGAGATCAAAGAAGGAAACAGAAACACAACTATAACAGAAGTACTTTACTTCAGTGATGGACAAAGAACTTGAAGAGAGAAGATGACATAGTAGCTATCTTCATCCATCTGCTATTCACTAATACATCAGCAACAGTACACCCACACACACAAAGATGTGAAACTTGTAATATTGGTATTTTCGAGACATCAAGGTTTAGGTACTAGTCCTCCATACTTTTAAAAAGTTGTTATTAACAAAATCAGAGGATGCTTTTACAATTACTGTCCAAAAAAAAAACATTGTAGTGAAAGTGTGATAGTCCAAAACAGAGATATAACGGAATTGTTTTTAAAAATAAACTAGATGGAAGGTGAAAGGAAATATTACGCAAAACAGAAAAATACCAGGTCTCAATCATACTTCCAATCTATAAAGCTCAAATGGATGGAAATGAAAAGATACACATCAGAACTCTTTGTGAGAGTTACCTATCCACTCCTGCTATCTCAGAGTATCACAAAGACAAGAAAGACTTTCATCAGGACGCAGTACCAGGAACAGTAAAGCTTTCCTGAGCCACAAAAGAGCTGAGACTTCATTTACCTTGTTTATTTCAAACTGATTTACTGGGATCTGGCCAATGATCACATTTTCTCCAATTTCTATAAGCCGCCTCTGAATATTTTCCACAATTACATCTCGGGGCTGATCAGAAAGAATCTGACCAATTACGTAGCTGCAAAACAGTTCAGAAATAAAGAAAAGCTTAAAGCACACAAAACAAAGCCACTGCAACAAACAAACTCCTCCCTTCCCATGGATTACTACTAGAAGTTAAAGAACCTGAGCACCAACTCTGATCCAAATTTTATAGAAACTTGCCACGATATTTCCTGTTTTGTTTTATTTATTCACCTATTTTACTAAGAGCAAATTATTATAAACAGTTCTAATGTTAAGCAGAGATTTGGAACTGTCAAGTCCAACTAGTTTCTGTTTTCCGTACCCATTTTATTTTGGCATTTATTATTCTATATCAGGTATCTACAATGGGGGAGGAGGAGGCTGGGGAGAAGAGAGAAGAGAACATATAAAGTTAAAGCAAGCAAAGTCTTGCCTATTTCTGTACAATGTGGTGAGAAGATCTGCCAGCTGCAGAAGAGTTAGTCACTAAAGAACACTCTCAAACATTTGTATAGCTTTAATTACTAATACATTCCTAACTTGGAAAAATTTGCTTCTATTATGATGCATCTTTTCTTAGAAAATGCAAGTCTTAAGAACAGTAAGCGTGTGGTGTATTTTTACAAATGTAAAAAAGTATTCATTTTTGGATACATTTGGACAACAATTTATTCCAGTTTTCAAGAGGCAGTAGGCAGCATAAGTGGAGTCAGTCCCTGGATGACCACCTCTTTACCCACTGCCTTTTTTTTTCCTACATTGTTAGAACTATTATCTCTATTGAAGTTAAGCACAAAATGTACTGTGTAATAATTCATAAATTACCAATCTCTTATGCATCATAGATCATAACAAAGTATCAGAAGAGTCTCATTTGAAAAATGGAAGAGAAACAGTCTTTGGTGAGAGCATCTTCTCTCTGGCACTCTTCATATTGCACACAGTGCACATTCAGCTTTAGAGGATGCTGAGAAATCTGACAACCAGCATCTTTAACCATCTTTGAAAAAAAACCTTTAACCTATGACTCCAAACATTGACAGTACCTACCATTTTCCAAGATTCCAGCTGTGGTTACTAAACTAAATATACAAAACTGTGGTAAATCACATATACATTTTCTACAGAAGATATAAAAACAGTTAGTGGGACTAGAGACATTTGGACTTGCACAAGCATGATCTCCTACCAACGTCAAAATGAAATGTTTACCACCTCCTAAAAAAACATCAGGGAAGATACCCTAAGACTGATGTTACCTACCAATCTACAGGGTTCAGGAAACAGTCATGTGATACCACATGTTCATGAAGCACATACTGCTTGGTACAGCAAAAAAGAAAATGTCAGAACGAAACTCACTTTCCAGTCTCTTTTGCAAGATCGCACCAATCTCTTCGGACTATATCCAACCCTTTCAGTTCCTGTTTAGTTACATATTTCCCATCCCCTGTTGGTTCCACAGTAAGAGCAGCGTATTTCTTCTTCTTCAGCAGTAGCAAGGACTTGAAGACTCCATCAATATCAATCTCCAGCAATTTATACAACTTATTCACTTCACTTTTGATCTGGGAATGTATCAACATTAAAAGCAAATGCAACACCTTAGTAAGAGCGGACAAATTTACCTTTCATGAGGAAGTGTATCATTTTTAAGTTTAAAACAAGTAACGTTACACAGTGTATGTTCACATACACATTTAATAAATACACAGTAAATTCATTAATCCTGAAATTAAGTACCCAGTGGTAACAACTATTACAGTTAAGGTACACCTGTTAGCTTCCTAGGGAGTCACAGCTTGGTGTATGCGCCTCCCTAGCAAAACTAAACAGCACAGAGAAGCAAAGAGCTGAATGTGACCTTGCAGATAACAGACTTGAGCTCATTTTTATTAAGGCTGCTACTCCACCAGCCTCTCAAATAAATTACACAAACAAGGGATTTCAGAGTAGGAACAGATAAAAGATGGTCACTTAGAATACAGAAACAGCTTTATTAAAAGATGGGGGAGAGAAGAAAAGGTACTTTGCAGTTCTTGACAGAGTGAACTTAAAAAGGCACTCTCCCCTCCCCAGGAGGGATGGGAAAACCATGACTGCAGCACGGAGCTGTATATATTTGGGAAAAACATGCGTATATATGCAAGTGCTTATTCATACTCTTCCCCACAGTATGTCTACATTTTCTTTAGTCTGATGTTTCTAAGAGGAAAATGAGTCATTTTTCTACACTTTCTACTTTCACAATTGTAGTGCCAGGTTTGAACATGTGCTTATTTACAGACATAAGTTTATTCACATTTAAAATAATGTACATACTATGAAAACACTAATTAAAACAGGTGATGCGCTTTTAAAACAAATGATATGAAACGAAGTACATGGGATAAAAAACCGTAAGATTTGACTCTAAGAAGAATCATGAAGCAAGTGGCAAGCTCGAAAACCTACCTATTCTCTCAGTAAACATGAAGCAAAGTTGCAAATATTTAATCTATTATGGCAGTATGTCAGAGTTTTTTATTATTATTAGTAAACCATTTATCAGTAGCATTTAGTCAAATGGCCTTAAACTTATACAACTTATTGTATAATACTCTATTTTAAAACAAACAAACAAAAAAAAGCAAAAACTTTGTCTTTTCCTCTTTTTGAGAGCTTCCATAGCTCTCGCTTTATTTTCATCACAATTTCTACCTTTCAAAAACACTTTAACATCTTTTCTTTAAAGTGTTCTGCAATGCTTCTCACTTTTCTTCCACAATTTTAGACAGCCACAAAACTTCCATATCATCAATTACTATCTGTTAATCAAACAGATCTTTTCCATATTCAGTACATCTTGAAAACTAATATTTGAATTTACCACTGGAAACCTGATGGCACAATGAGTGAAACAGCTACTACATAACTGGAAAAAAAAAACAAAACAAAAAAAAAAAAACCTGAAAACCTAAACAGACTGACATCTTTTATGTCAAAACAAAAATCACTGAAATCAAAATTGTTTTTGTACTGTAATTGCAAAGTACAATTCCTTCAAATCAGTTCCATTTTGGCTTACCATGTATTCAGACAGTCTCCTGATAATTTAGATTTACATAGATAATTAGATTTACAAATGCTCACTATACAACGAAAATTTTCATTTTAACTTAATCACTACAAAATCCATAAGAGTAGCTTCACATGCAGATAAGGCACTCCGAGCTTTTATTACTACATAGCTTCAACAATGATCAAGTTGCTCCTCCTCCAGTTCTAAACTCTTTCTGCCACAGAGGCCTCTCTCAATACTCTCTGCTCCATTCACAGTATTACAACACAAACACACAGGAAAGCTTTAAAAAGAAAAAAATTCCTCACCTTGTTCCCCAGCTTGAAGACCTCATCCAAATTGGTGCTATTAGTGTTAATCATAATGGAATCTGTGTCTCCATAAATCACTTCAAGGTTCATCTAAATGAAACAAATTGCTTTGAAAACCAAATCCACTCTATGTTTCTAAAGTCTCAGCTCATTTTCAAGACTCAAAGAGATCACTGCCCATATATTACTCCTTAAAAACTAAAAATCAGAAAAATGTAAATTTTTACTAAGAAGTCTGTACATTTCATTAAGACGTATTTGAATTCAAAGAGAAAAATGAAACTTAAATCACTGCTATGCTAAAAACAGATCACCATTCAGTTGCATACATAATATTATAAGTAGTTAAAATTTTACCATACAAATGATATAAAAATAAGCAATTGAACAGTTCTAGTCTTGAGAAACAACAGGAACTCATCATTAAGTTTGGGCTGTCAGGACACAAGTTCACTTAGATTCAAAAAGACCGCAGGACAAGGTTGTACTATTCGGGTAAGATATGTAGCCAACGTGCTTGAAGGATAATACTGCAGTTAGATATCCCACTTCATTTGTGGTCATCACAAGGCTATTGCAAAAAAGCCACTCGAGTACAAACAAACAAAACCAAAGCCAACCAAACAAAAAAACCACCAAAACCCCAAAACAAACAAAAAAGCCTCAAACAGTTTTTAGGTACTTCACTTCAAATAAACCTACTCGAAAGATTGGCTGATGGATACAGTAATTAACACCACCACAGCACTGTCCAGATCAGGCTGTTTTTCTTTCATGTTTTTTCAAATTATGCATGTGGTTTAATATTTCTGTCTTTCCACTCCTGTTTTTAATTCTGCTGTAATCCAGTTACTGGTGTTGGTCCTCGCCTGCCCAGGAGATCTTTCAGAGAGCAAAGTTCTCCTTTTGGATAACAATCTAGCTACTGTGATCCAAAATTCAGCTCCAGTTACAGCTGGAGATGAACACAAACACCTGTGAGATTCCTTCTCTCTGACTGACTCTCTACTTCGTATTATCTCTCACTCTGATCCCTGTAACAATTCAAATGCCCTACTCAGAAAAGACTGTGTTCAAACAACAACTAGACTCTCCCTCCATAATCAAGAATGACTGCCAAAATACTCTGGGATAATGGAGCAAACTCTGAACAAACTGAATTGCATGAAAATGCCTGAGGTACGTACGAAAGATATAGCAAGTAGCAAGGTGAAAAATCATGACCACCAATAAATGTCACCAAAATATGTCACCAAAATGTGGCCAGATGCATCCGATGACATAATACTAGCCTGAAAAATGAGAACCTGATGTCTTCAGTGGTGAAGAATCAATGCCGCTGTAAAAACTATAGCATGGCTATGTCCATGTTAATCTCCATAGTCAGAAAAACACCCTGTGACAGAGTTCAAAGGATGCCAAAAAATAAACCATAATAAAACACTAGAACACATAATGTAACAGGCCTATGAGTAAACTCTAATTAGCACTGTTGCTAATTTGCTTGAAACAGTTGCACATAGGCTTCAAGCAGGGACTAGATCATATCTGTGCTAGGAAAAGAAAAAAGCTATAATCCATTAGGAAGGATTACATTTGTAAACTAGGCATCCTAAGATGTGATTTCAGGTCTATTTGGGTTACAGTTCTCCTAGAATAAAAAATTTCACCAGGTGTGCTCTTTAAGGGTTGTTGTTTAATGAAAATGCTCAGCATTACCTTTTGCACCATCTCCTTGGTATGCATCAAAATCTGAAATGAAAAAAATAATCAAAGATTAGTGTATGATATAATTACAAGCTAACGTGTGCAAACACATCCATTAGGTTGCTAATTCCAAATGCTCTCACCTTTCAAAACAAAGCAAACCACCTCTCTCCTGGCAACACACAGTCACCTCGATACTCCTATTACATGACTAAATTCTCATCTGACCTTGTATTAATGCTATTATTAACTCCCCTAAAACAAGATTAAAACAAATCTCAAAATTGCATATGTACACGCATTCTATAATACCAAAAAAAAAAAATCAACATTGAATCAAATGCTCAAGTAAAATCTCATCAGTAAAAGCCAGAATTGATGTTCTTTCAGTAATTTAGGTCAGCCATCTTCTGCATGTGTGTCATCTCATCTTGATGTTATTTGAGATTTTTCTCCACAAAATGTCTTAACTTACTCAGTTCTGCCTGGATGGTGCCCTCTTCCCAAGAACACTCAAAAGGTTGATTGCTCTTCCAATGATCTCAAAATGGATCATCAAAAAGCAAACTCCTTGGGGGAATCAGAACCGGGACAAGGAGCTGTGATGCAGATGTTCAATCAGTGGGCAAATCTGTGTGTAACCAGGTTTGCTCCTCAACAGTGTATCCTCAAATCGCCAAGAGTGCATCTCAAGCTCCCCAAATCCTCTGAATAGAAATTCTCTGAATTTAAAAATAGCTACAGAGACCTCATACGAGTAGGCTGCAGTCTCCATCTCTAATATTGGTCAGCATAGAGGAGAGAGGTGGAAGAGTTTATCATCTGAAGCAAAGACATTGCTGTAGAGCAGAAATGACCAAGAAGAATTAGCATCACGAAGAGTAAAGTGCAGCTGCAGCAGCAAGGGCTTGGTGAAGTTTGCACAGCTACATCAGAAGCTGGGCAAGTATTTAAGTGCCTGGTCTGCTGTGCTTTGTTCTGTTGCAGGTGAACTTTTACAGGTATCCAGGTTGGCTTGTTTAAACATGGTCCATCTGCACCCTAGTTGCATCAGCGTTGTTAAATCCTCCTGGTTAACCAAATACAGTAAAATCAGCTTCATGAACTGGATGCCAAAGTCACACTTTCACTGCATTCTTTGACTACATTTTCAACTGCACTCTTCAATTCTGAACTTCAGCTCCCTACCTCATATACTCCAGGCTCACTTCTAACCCAGTCCCTCATTATCCTAATTCCCATACTTTCTTTCTTCATCATTCCACCCTTCCCCAGTTTCCAGCACTTATATTTCTATTCATCCATTCCACTCTAGGCCGGTTTTCTTTCTTCCTTTTCACAAAATCCTTCTTTCCTCCTCCTCCCTCCAACACCTGGCTTCAGTCACCCGGCCATGCTTCCACTGTATTCCCCACGTCCTGTCTTGCCGCTGTCCAGATGCTCTGGCACATGGTTCCAGGTATGCCTGGTTCCCTGGCTCCCTGGTTTCAGCCCTCACCTTCCTCACTCAGCATCATCACCAGCAGTTTTTCCACTAGTCCTGCTACTGGTGTACATTTAGTGTTCTTAGAGAGCATGACTTCAAATCACTTGTTAGAGCAAAGACAGATTAGAAGCTATTTAGACAGCCTGTACAATTTGGTACTCTAGCTTTAAAGACAGTGAAGCAATGCACCATTTTTAACAGATTATATTAAATCTAACAACTTCGTTAAGCTTTAGGGTTTTTTCATACATCAAATTAAATTGTGATATTCCTTGGTCACATTTGCCAAAAAGACCAAGAGGCGAGCAGTAGGAATTAGCAGGGATGAGAAAACGAAAAGGAAAAACAGGGCAGAGTTGGCTATGCTCACTAGGAATAAGAATGTCTTCAGGGAAATCTCATAACCTCCATGAGGCCGAGGAGCATAAAACAAATCCAAGAGTCTTGACTATTGCTATTCCACTGCTGCTAGAAAACAAGTCTGAAATAAAGGCAATGCATCCGCCACCTCTATTTCACAGTACACAAGCAGAATGACAATGCTGGCATTCCTTCAATATTAATATCAAGTATCTTTATTATCGCTGAACTTTAAACCACCATAATGATGGAAACTAGAAAGCATGATGGTCCACTGTGCTTTTTCGGTCTGTATTACATTATGGACCATAGAAGTTATTCCCATCGACACTGGCATTCTTATTTTTGTAATCCTTGGCTTTGTAAACTTCATCAAAGAAGAGATTTCTGCACATAAGGATGAAGTCACTCTCCCAAAATACAAAGGCATGGATCTAAGAAAACATAATACGCCATACTCTTCAAGGAACCTAAGGAAAGGTTAGGCTCCAAAGCACAACAGAATCTGACACATTGGCCTCTCAACAAATGCCCTTATCAGGGTTACTCCCCAAGCACATATGGTTACTTATGAATTTATACTCTCCGAGTCAAGTTCAAAACATCCAGTTGGTTTAAAGACCATCCACTGATGCTGCAAGCTTGGTACTCAGATAACTGAACTCCACTGAAGTCCCAGATTGCAAAAAGCTGAGCTGACCTCAATCTTCTACATAGACAAAGAAGAACAGAGAAATGGAGAACAGGAAAACAAGGAGTCTTAACTGCAGATTCTCCGTGTGCTGTATGTGCTCAGGTGTGTATGATTCCATTTTAACCAAAAGCTTTAAAAAGGTATCCCACTCATTCCTTTCCTACAAAGCGATTCAGATGGCCCTGCTCCACTACCTTTACATGGGACTTTGAAATTTTTCTGAAGACATGACATCAAATTTCATATACAGTCATTAACATTCTAGCTTATTCGCTCTCTAATTCCCCCCTTCTCTCGCTTATTAGATAACTCCTACAGAAAAAGGCTATATCTTTTGCTTTGCACTCCAAAGGGGACAGAGGAGTCATTGAAGCAAAATTAAACACGTAGGACAGAGACATGAAGAGTTTACACGTAAAAGAGAAGGCCTACCATTTTTGCCCTCAATAATTTCTGGCATTTTCTAATTCATTCTCTGAAATAACGGTGTCTACAAAAGCAGAAAGATAACATTTAAAATAGAATTACCCCCAACTAAAAAAAGGCTTGGCTGTGCAAAGACCACTTCCCCATCGTCTCTGAGAACCGCAGAGGACGTAGGTAATTACAAGAGGGTCACAGACGAGTTCGCTTCATCAAGTGACTGGCACATGCTAGTGCTACCCATTCTGACAGAAGATCACTTGTAAGTGCCAACAGCTACAAAACAGACGGTTATAAAGGCTTGCTAAAATTCATTAATAAGGCAGTCGGTAGTTATCTGATTTCACAGCAACACCTGCATATTTATCTACTCATTACCAATTGGATGATGGAATTTTTTTCAAGCACATTTCAAAAATCTGCCAACTTCAAGTACAAAAAAAATAAACTTTGTGGTTAATTTTTCCCTTAACAAAGTACAGCTGTTGAGAATAATTGTTCAAGATCTTACCCTGTAATGTCAACTGCAACAGAACAAAGAGTATTTAATTAGCAAATCTATCCAGTAATTCAACACCTATTATATAAAATGCCTTCGTGATTTTATTCAGGATAATTTGCTAAGAGGGTTATTACTGACATTCAGATGAAATTTAAAATTCCTACGCAAGTCGAGTCATAATAGCAGTAATGATCCCCCCAATCAGGAGATACTGTGTCACACAAGGTTCTTTTGCAATGCAGCAGCCGATTTCCTGACTTCTTAATTCCTGGGCTCGGCTCAGTGAGAGCCCTTCACGCCAATATTTCAGTCAGCAATACATCCTTAATGGGACTCTATTAAAATACCTAGAATAAAAATGACTTTTTTTTTTTTTTGTTAAGAAGAATGACAGCACTGCTATCATATCAATCATTAGCAGTTTCTCAGAAATGCCTGGCGAAGGAAGGGAGGCTTATCGTGAGGCTGGGAAGACAGAAGAAAGAAGAGAATAGGAAAATTGTTACTCGTTAGTTTCCTTTTGCAAATAATATTGCGCTGCTCATGAGAGCTGGATTGTCTCCTATTGCAGGCAACCCAAGTAGGGAGAATTAATTGCCTGGCAACCCATCTGTACAGCCATGCCCCCTCCCCCCCAGCAAACATATACTTCTAGAAACCTGTGAACTTCTGCGCAGGGCGAACAGCTGTGAGCTTCCAGTTTAACTTTTTACTTGTGAAAGCAGACTAGCAACACACGCACGCTCTCGCCCATGAAATGTGAGTCGACAAACTGGAAGACTGTAATTGCAGACAATAAATCAAAGTGCAAAATTCTCTGTCCCAATTTGACTCCAACTCGCTAATTACTTAATTAATGAGAACGTGATTTAAGAAAGGGAATGATTAAGAAAAACACAAATAGACAAAGAAGGGCTCTTCCGCTATCCGTTCCAGCAAGTATTTTTCAGTATACCTATTTCAAAGGCACTAAAGAGGATCTTCCGGCAAGAGGACTCTCGTGTGGAAACAAGCTAAGGTTTCTAGCTGAGTTAGAACGTAATGGGACAGGGCAGGGTGCCAGCATGCAACACGAAGATTTCTGCTGAAGACTCTCTGTAGATTCCCAGGGCCACAGCCATGAAGGAACAGAAAGGGAGACTTAAGATCAGGCTGAAGAGACTTCACAGAATGATTACAAAAATACTGCACCAAAGATGCACATGCTGAAAAAAATCATACATGTCATCACTTTGCACAAGAGGAAAAAACCAACACTCTCACGGCCTTGACAAAACTGCATTTCTGAAGACTATCCTGTAGTTACCCAGTGCACAGTGTTTTTGCCAGCTTGGGTGGTTGGTTACTTGTGCAATTGCACAGTAATACTTCTGTTATCAGCTTTAGCAATTCCTGTTAGCTAGTCCTCCCTGCCATGAGGAATGGGCAGAAAGAACCGTGGCCAGAATGTATCACTGTCAGCCAATCCACATAAGCCCTTCTGCACCCCGGTATTTTCACAACCTATTCACGAGCTTCGCTACTATTTTGTAGCCTCTAAACCATGGCTGCAGAATATTGCAAGATGACTTTTTAAAGGAGGATTCTCAAAAAAAGGTTTCTATCCCTCAACAACAATGCATGTATGTCATAAAAAAAGTGAAACAAGATGGAAATCTTGTTTACCACAAAGAACGAAGCAGCTCAGTACAGTGTTTTCATCATACAAGGGACTTGATTTAGAAAAGTTTGACTGACTCAATCCAAGCAGGTAATCAATATGTTTGTTTTAAAGAACTTTTATCGAATATTTGCTTTACTTAGAAAAAGCATTCTATTTCCAAAAAACGTACATTCTTAGGGAACATCAATAGCATCAGAAATACAACACCCCATGCAGCCAAAATTTCCTCTCCTGGTTATTTTTTCAGCAACGCTGCAATTATCTGCAAATACTCCACCCAAAAAAGTTGACAGACATCACTACAACCTTGTTAGATGCTATGTATAAAATCAAAATTGGACGATGTACCAAAACCAAAGGGAGAATGGTTCCAAGGCAACATTGACAAAGATCCAGTGACATGTTTACATGACAACAAAAAGTAGGATCCTCTGCCTCACAAACAACAGAAAATGTACAAAGAGATAGCATTAGAAACGTTCTGAACACAAAGATCACGTGCATGTTTGTCACATTTTGACAAAGAATGTAAAGATGACAATAAAACACTGAAGAGAATGATACGAATCAAATTATAACTTGAAGACAATGTTCCCTTGGTACCAGAAACAATTATATTTTTAAAATTGTACAATACCTCCGCTTCAGGTATTTGTGGTGAGCTTTGATAAAGAAAACAGGAGAATCAGAATTAATTCTTTCTTAAGTAGTACCGTTACTGCTCATTCTGCGCAATATATTACAGATTAGGCTATACTAAAGCAAATGTATACAGTATTTTGGAAAGAATTGTTTTGGTACTAGGATGGAAGAAAAACACTGAGATGTACTCCTACAGCTCTGGACAAAAGTTACAAAAACCCCAAACATCACACCCAAAAGCTCCTGTGTTGGAAATTCACTTAAAATCCTGGAAACGGAGAACCTGAATGCTCAATAACAAAGTTGAACACTTGACTGAATGGAAGCTAACTGATCCAGTTCTTACCCGACTTTCATGTTCTCAGAAGTAATAAGCACACAATATCAGAGTGGATAATAAGCTGGTAAAAGGCATCTGTAGGGCACAAGCATTTCTTAGCTCTCGGGTCTGTAATGCTTGTGCCAGAGAAACCACATCATAGAACCAGCGGCAGTTCCCAGAGAAGCACCAGGGCTCACAGTCCACCCCCTGAATTATTTTCTTTCTGAGCCACTCATTCAAAACTGAAAACCTAAAATGAATGAAGAAGCAGGGAAGGTTTTTTCCACTATTTCAGTCTATAAAAAAAACAAGATCTGTAACACCTAAAGCCCTTGAAGAACATGGTACACAAACCAATTTTAGTTCATTAACTCTTCTGAATAATTTTTTATTCAAATCCATTAAATACAGCTATGCTTGATGAACATTTTGTACTTAACCGTAAGATGTAAGAAAACCTTTTGTGCATTTCAAGTACATTGCACCTACATCAAAAGCTAGGTTTATCACAAACCACAAGTAAAAACACTTCTAATAAACAAAAACACGACAAGCATCATTTACTGTTTTCTAATAAAATCAAAATGTGTGTTAAGCTATTCAATATTTAAATGAACACAGACGAGCATATCCTCCCTGGAGGGGAAAAAAGCAGCATTTGTTTTAGTGAAATGAACAAACATTTAGACAGGAAGGCTTTATTTCGTATTATTTCCCAAACTGAATTGTTTTAACACATTTAGCAACTGAAAATCAATCTTTCTCTAGAGAAAAAAATGACAAGAACAGTAAAAAATTAAAATGAATTACTCATAAACCAAGGTTTTCTGTTTGGTGAGACAAGTTAGAATCCAGTTGGGTTTTCAGAGACTTTCCTTTAAGTAACAGTGAATTCTATTCCTGAATACAGAGAATAAGCATACAGTCCTCCACATCAGGTTTATATTTATTTTTACATACTATCCTTCAAACATATAAGCATGTTTCCCTCAATCTTGAGTTGACATGTAAGTACTGTAAGTAGGAAGTATGTAAGAATGGAAGTACTGTAAGACTGCGGACCTCTCTTATGAAGAAAGGCTGAGGGATCTGGACTTGTTTAGCTTGGAGAAGGCTCCAGGGAGACCTCATTATGGCCTTCCAGTACTTGAGGGGAGCTTCTAAGCAGGAGGGGGACCGACTTTTTACATGGTCTGCTAGTGATAGACAAGGGAGAATGGCTATAAACTAGAAAAGAGGAGATTTAGGGCAGATGTAAGGAGAAAATTCTTTAATTAGAGGATTGAGAGGCACTGGCACAGCTGCCCAAAGAAGCTGTGGGTGCCCCATCCCTGGAGGTGCTCAAGGCCAGGCTGGATGGGCCCTGGGCAGCTGAATCTTGTGGGCGACAGCCCTGCCCATGGCAGAGGGCTGGGACTGGGTGAGCATTATGGTCCCTTCCAACCTAAGCCGTTCTATGATTCTATGATAAGTAATTATCTACTGGAAAAGCTACAATCATAGTCATACATTCAGTAGAAATCCTACAGAAAGAATCAAGGAATAGATCAGTCTGGTTTCGCTACTGAAAATATTTCCTGAAAGAGAAATAAGGCTAATATTCTACAAGGTCAAATAATAACCAGTCTACAATATTTAGTGAAGAAACTCTGAATACCGAAGCAAATTTTTTAAGCAGTGGATAAATACAGTGCAGTACCCAAGACAATGACAAATTCCTTGAGAATCAAATCACTTAGAACTCCTGAAGGCCTTCTTCCCTTATCTTTCAACTGCTAAACAAAATTTCATTACAAAAAGAAAGGTCAGCTATAAGAAAGATCCCTTAAGTCTACAAGGGCATGTGGACTCACAGGACGTGAACCTGAATTACCTTTCTAAGGTTGTACTGGTTAGTATATTTTAAGTAATAGCCACAACAAACCAATTGCTTGCTACCTGATGAGTATTACTAAAATAAAAAAGACTTCTATTGAAAAATATGGCCTTTTTCTTAAAGAATCACAGGCACTTCTGCACTAAGTATACAGAACTGAGCAACCTCTGTCTGGACACGAGTATATTCACTGAAAAGAATTCTGAAATTTTATCAGAATTAAGAGGACATGCTATTCTTGCTAATGAACAGTGTCTGAATGTTTTGTCCATCAAAAAAATCTCTGCAAGTCACTTCAAGTGCTTTGAAGCCAAACTGTTCTTTCATCGTGACTAAGTGGTCGTCTATCAAAACAAGATCTATTTAAATTCAGAGACGTATTTTAGCCTCTAATTACTCCCCAAAGAAAGTTCTCTTACCTAATTTCTTAAATGTCATGCAAGATTTTCATACAGCATATAATTTTGTTTCATTAAATTAGATATATTTAGACAACATGACAGTTGTTTATATAAAATTAAACAATACTCATTCATCCTTCATGGTTGCACAGCTAGCATTTGCAGCAAGGGTTTGGGTTTTATGATCATGGAACCCTCTTTGAGGGATCAAGAATCACTTGGGGAAATCAGGATCCATCCAACAACATGGGACAAAATGATCTTTGCCAACAGGCTACCCAAGCCGACGAGGAGAGCTTTAAACTTGGACAGATGGAGGCCGAAGCACATGATCAACTGCTGAGAAAGGGTTAGACTAAGATGGGAAAGGTGGGGCATGAACTGAGTAGAGAGGGGGGAATGAACTGAATAGAAGTGAACCATCAAAACAACAGAAAGCGGTCCTCTCAAAGTATATTCACATAAATAAGGGAATGCCTGCAGGACAGCATTATAGGGGAAAGCTGTTACATTTCTTAAGGGCCTGGGCACTTCTCTGAAGGGCCTCCACACTAACACACACAGTATGGGGAAAAGAATGAAAGATCTGGGGAACAAAGAGAAGGAAATAGAAGTCTGCAGTTACAGGGTTATGGCTTCAGTGGGATCATGGAAAGATGGTGGGAAATGTGATGATCAGGGGAGGCTCCTGAGGACTGGAAGAAAGGAAATGTCACTGGTATCCTCAAAATGGGATGACCTCCAGAGGTCCCCTCCAACCTCAGCCATTCTGTGAAGGACATTCCAGGGAACTACAGGCTGGTCAGCCTCACCTCAATCCCTGGGGGAAGGTGGTGGAGCAAACAACTGTGAAAGCTGTTGTCAGACACATAAGGCACGCAGGAAGATGCTTGGGAGTGCTCAGCGTGGATTTATAAAGGGGAAATTAACTGAGCTGGTGGCCTTCTGTGGGGAGATAACTGGCTTGGTGGACACGGGGAGAGCAGTGGCTGCTGTTCATCTCGACTTTAGCCAGGTCCTCAATGCTGTCCCCCATTCAATCCTCAAACTGATGAAGTATGGGCCAGGAAAGTTGGCAGTGAGGAGGATGAAAATAGGCTGACGTGCTGTGCTCTAAAGGTTGTGATCCATAGCACAAGGTCCACCCGGAGGCCAGTCACTGGTGTAGGGCAGGGATCGCTACTGGCTCCAGTATTGTGCAGTAGCTGTGTTAGTGACCTGGATGACAGGGCAGAGAGCACCTTCAGCAGGTCTGCAGACAGTGCAAAACACAGAGGAGTGTCAGAGGCACAGGACAGTTGTG
Organism: Penelope pileata; assembly: GCA_013396635.1. Lineage (NCBI taxonomy): Eukaryota > Metazoa > Chordata > Aves > Galliformes > Cracidae > Penelope > Penelope pileata. Next base: position 609,398 of record WBMW01000255.1, read on the forward strand.
CTGCTGTGCAGAGGGACTTTGACAGGCTGGAGATGCCTCATGGCCTACAGCCATGGGTGCCCAACCTTTTGGCTTACCTGGACTGCATTCAGTGAAAAGAAATTGACTTGGGCCACATACAAAATACATAATATAGTTCATGTATATAACTAACAGAATTTTTTAATAAATTTTTAATAAAACATAAAAAAGAGCAACAAAAACATATAACTAGTGGGATATTTGACCTTGGTTTTGTAAAACTAATGCATCAGTCTGGTCCGACGGAAGCAGTCGCCATTCTTAGTGAGTTCTTTATTGATTCTTAAGGTGCTTGTCAGAGATTTTTGATGAAATTTTACTCTTCCTATGCTTCAAATCTGAAAACAGTTGTTCACAAATATACATACTGCCAAAAAGCAATGATGTGAATAAGGCATGATTGTGATGCAAGGGATATGTTTCTCTGGTAAGAGAGGTCTTATAGAAGTCCAGTAGAGAGACATGATCCAATTTTTCTTTGAGTTGAACGTCTGACTGCAACTCCATATATTGCATGTGAAAACTCACAGGTAATATATTTATGTTGACTGAAATTGGAGTTATAAATATACCAAAAAGTTGGATGATTTCTTTTGGCAATCTTGAAATCTCTTCTCAAATTCTTTATCACAATGGAAAGCAAGGCTGCATGTTCTTCACTCTTCACAGGACTGTGTTTAGCCAATGTACCAAAGCGCATAAAATTATTTGCATAACTTGAGTTAGCACTGCACTGCGCCCTCTCCATGTCCTGGGTTCATCTCAGACAGTGTGAGTTGCTGAGTGATAGGTACGCGCTCGACGCTCAGCCACTTGGCAGGGAAGAGCTGCNACCTTGGTTTTGTAAAACTAATGCATCAGTCTGGTCCGACGGAAGCAGTCGCCATTCTTAGTGAGTTCTTTATTGATTCTTAAGGTGCTTGTCAGAGATTTTTGATGAAATTTTACTCTTCCTATGCTTCAAATCTGAAAACAGTTGTTCACAAATATACATACTGCCAAAAAGCAATGATGTGAATAAGGCATGATTGTGATGCAAGGGATATGTTTCTCTGGTAAGAGAGGTCTTATAGAAGTCCAGTAGAGAGACATGATCAAATTTTTCTTTGAGTTGAATGTCTGACTGCAACTCCATATATTGCATGTGAAAACTCACAGGTAATATATTTATGTTGACTGAAATTGGAGTTATAAATATACCAAAAAGTTGGATGATTTCTTTTGGCAATCTTGAAATCTCTTCTCAAATTCTTTATCACAATGGAAAGCAAGGCTGCATGTTCTTCACTCTTCACAGGACTGTGTTTAGCCAATGTACCAAAGCGCATAAAATTATTTGCATAACTTGAGTTAGCACTGCACTGCGCCCTCTCCATGTCCTGGGTTCATCTCAGACAGTGTGAGTTGCTGAGTGATAGGTACGCGCTCGACGCTCAGCCACTTGGCAGGGAAGAGCTGCCATCATGACGACAGGCAGCAGGGGGCAGGTGGCATTATGAGCTGTGCAGGGCCACCACAGCCCGTGGGTTGGACGTGCCTGGCCTACAGGAAGCTCATGGAGCCAAGAGAAATAGCAAGTCATGCGCCAGAGGAGGAAGAACCCTACGGACTCTCTGACTGATCAGCTGGGAAGCAGCCTTGTAGGGAAAGACCTGGTCATCCTGGCAGATGCTGGGCTGACCCTGAGCCAGCAACGTAACCTAGTGACAAAAAAGGCCCAGGGTACTTTGGGCTGCAGGAGGCAGTGCTGGCAACGAGTCACAGGAGGTGACCCTCACCCTTTACTTGGCGCTGGTGAGGCACATGGGGAGTGCTGTGTGCAGCTCAGCTCCCTGGTACAATAAATATGCACACATACTGGATCAAGCCCAGCACAGGACCACAAAGAATTACGGAAATTGGAGCATTCTGAAAGCCTCCAAAATAATCCACTCTGGATCTAAGACTCTCCGATTAACGAAGGAGAAGCTCCTGCACATCCAGCTTCCTAGCTCTACTGGTATGTTCAAGTTTCCACCGAACTACCCAAATCTAAAAGACAAAACAACAATTAGTTGTATGCATATTGCAGCAGTGATCACAATTGCTCTTAAAATACAAAGTATGTGGTGAAAGCAAGTTCTTTTAGGATTGCCCAAACAGGCAAAAAAAGAGAGAGAATCTACTATTAAGATGAATCTTGCTGCATCAAAGATTTAACTGAACAAGTCTTTTATCATGGAAAAGCAAATACAATAAGTGGTGGAAACCAAGAAAGACTGTTGCTTGATGTAGGGAAACATCAGTCATTTGACTTAGTGCTATCTTTTCTGGTTACAATAGAGAACTACAAGAAATTCAACACAGATTACTCCAATTCCAAAGAACAATGAAGCCTGCATGAAATAAGCATTTGTAATAAATGGAGTTTTTACCAAGGTACCTATGCAGGACTAAACAATTATCACAGCTTAAGCCTCAGAAACAATCACATTTGGCACTTATCAAAGTAATGGAAAGATAGGAGTAGGGCAGGTACCACCTCCAGTATGTCCAAACACCAACCACCGTACTGATGTGGCTCCCACACAGTCTCTTCAGACGAGCCCCTGTGGCAGCTCTTAACTGTCTTCTTAGGTGGTCTCCGGGAAATAAATTAGTTTTCATCTCTACATGGGACATTTAACCTCTTCTGCTTCAGGCAGGACCTAGTGATTGCTCCAAGGATGCGAAAAGACAGCAAGGAGCATGCATGGTTAATAGCACCAAGTTTCAATCAGATTTCCTATTTGTTCAGTGTGACCTCTGCACAGCGCTTGATGAAGCTGACCTGGATACAGAGAGAGAGCTTCTAAGAGCATCTGCCAGAGTCAGCCATAGTCTTTTTAGACCGTCTCTTCAAAATGAGCTTCCTGAATTCTCTAAGTATGCCTGACCAAAAAAGAAAAGGAAAAAAAAAAAAAANTTCTTCACTCTTCACAGGACTGTGTTTAGCCAATGTACCAAAGCGCATAAAATTATTTGCATAACTTGAGTTAGCACTGCACTGCGCCCTCTCCATGTCCTGGGTTCATCTCAGACAGTGTGAGTTGCTGAGTGATAGGTACGCGCTCGACGCTCAGCCACTTGGCAGGGAAGAGCTGCCATCATGACGACAGGCAGCAGGGGGCAGGTGGCATTATGAGCTGTGCAGGGCCACCACAGCCCGTGGGTTGGACGTGCCTGGCCTACAGGAAGCTCATGGAGCCAAGAGAAATAGCAAGTCATGCGCCAGAGGAGGAAGAACCCTACGGACTCTCTGACTGATCAGCTGGGAAGCAGCCTTGTAGGGAAAGACCTGGTCATCCTGGCAGATGCTGGGCTGACCCTGAGCCAGCAACGTAACCTAGTGACAAAAAAGGCCCAGGGTACTTTGGGCTGCAGGAGGCAGTGCTGGCAACGAGTCACAGGAGGTGACCCTCACCCTTTACTTGGCGCTGGTGAGGCACATGGGGAGTGCTGTGTGCAGCTCAGCTCCCTGGTACAATAAATATGCACACATACTGGATCAAGCCCAGCACAGGACCACAAAGAATTACGGAAATTGGAGCATTCTGAAAGCCTCCAAAATAATCCNATCATGACGACAGGCAGCAGGGGGCAGGTGGCATTATGAGCTGTGCAGGGCCACCACAGCCCGTGGGTTGGACGTGCCTGGCCTACAGGAAGCTCATGGAGCCAAGAGAAATAGCAAGTCATGCGCCAGAGGAGGAAGAACCCTACGGACTCTCTGACTGATCAGCTGGGAAGCAGCCTTGTAGGGAAAGACCTGGTCATCCTGGCAGATGCTGGGCTGACCCTGAGCCAGCAACGTAACCTAGTGACAAAAAAGGCCCAGGGTACTTTGGGCTGCAGGAGGCAGTGCTGGCAACGAGTCACAGGAGGTGACCCTCACCCTTTACTTGGCGCTGGTGAGGCACATGGGGAGTGCTGTGTGCAGCTCAGCTCCCTGGTACAATAAATATGCACACATACTGGATCAAGCCCAGCACAGGACCACAAAGAATTACGGAAATTGGAGCATTCTGAAAGCCTCCAAAATAATCCACTCTGGATCTAAGACTCTCCGATTAACGAAGGAGAAGCTCCTGCACATCCAGCTTCCTAGCTCTACTGGTATGTTCAAGTTTCCACTGAACTACCCAAATCTAAAAGACAAAACAACAATTAGTTGTATGCATATTGCAGCAGTGATCACAATTGCTCTTAAAATACAAAGTATGTGGTGAAAGCAAGTTCTTTTAGGATTGCCCAAACAGGCAAAAAAAGAGAGAGAATCTACTATTAAGATGAATCTTGCTGCATCAAAGATTTAACTGAACAAGTCTTTTATCATGGAAAAGCAAATACAATAAGTGGTGGAAACCAAGAAAGACTGTTGCTTGATGTAGGGAAACATCAGTCATTTGACTTAGTGCTATCTTTTCTGGTTACAATAGAGAACTACAAGAAATTCAACACAGATTACTCCAATTCCAAAGAACAATGAAGCCTGCATGAAATAAGCATTTGTAATAAATGGAGTTTTTACCAAGGTACCTATGCAGGACTAAACAATTATCACAGCTTAAGCCTCAGAAACAATCACATTTGGCACTTATCAAAGTAATGGAAAGATAGGAGTAGGGCAGGTACCACCTCCAGTATGTCCAAACACCAACCACCGTACTGATGTGGCTCCCACACAGTCTCTTCAGACGAGCCCCTGTGGCAGCTCTTAACTGTCTTCTTAGGTGGTCTCCGGGAAATAAATTAGTTTTCATCTCTACATGGGACATTTAACCTCTTCTGCTTCAGGCAGGACCTAGTGATTGCTCCAAGGATGCGAAAAGACAGCAAGGAGCATGCATGGTTAATAGCACCAAGTTTCAATCAGATTTCCTATTTGTTCAGTGTGACCTCTGCACAGCGCTTGATGAAGCTGACCTGGATACAGAGAGAGAGCTTCTAAGAGCATCTGCCAGAGTCAGCCATAGTCTTTTTAGACCGTCTCTTCAAAATGAGCTTCCTGAATTCTCTAAGTATGCCTGACCAAAAAAGAAAAGGAAAAAAAAAAAAAAAAAAGCCCAAGTATTTACAAACCATGTCAGTAAAGTAAAGAAGTAAAATCTACAGGGCTACCAGATGGTTGTAAGATGTACAGCTAATTCCTGTCATACACCGAGATCTCAATGTAGAAGAAAAGATATCAAAATAACAACAATGATAAAAATAAGGTTTTTAGTTCTGTTTAAACTTACTACAAAAGAAAATTACTAGTTAACAACCCTAAATGGCCTGTTAAACAAGCCTCGTTACTGTAAGTCAACAAGAAGAACTACAGGGTGCAATGGGGCAACTTCATCTTCCAGACTCTTCCTATAAGGAGATGCAGGAAATTAAAAAACAAAATAGTCTGCGCCAGTGGAAACTACTGCCTATCCACACACACTCAAAATAGCACACATATTACAATAAACAGTTGAAAGATCTACGTATGGAGCCACATTTGATGTCATGAGGCTCCCACAGAAAAAGAAACATGCACTGTGACACAATTCTGTGAGTATATTAAGAAAAGCTGAGCCTCGTGCAAAAGTAGATTTCTGAAAGGGACTGCCTTCTTTTCAGCGTTCAAGATTTCAGCAGTTAATGGCCAACTGGTTAAATACCTAAAGTAACAGTCTAGAGAATTTTTAATATTATTTGTCTATTCTATATTCTGTCACACAACAGAGGACATTGTACTGTTTTTAAAAAATAGCAAGAAGTTAGAGGCATATCAAAGTATCCAAATCAAAGTATCCAATTTAATTTTTCAGGACTTTAAACTCTAGCAAAGGAATGACAGCTTCAGAAGTTACTTTTATGTATCCTTCTGTCGTTAAGCACTCCTGGTACAGCCCATTTCAGTATCTAGAGATTCCATATTAACAGCAGTATGGCTTTTGTTACTAACGAAACCATGTTGTTAAAATGTCATTGTAAGATACCACAGGATACGGATTTGTTTGTTAGTAGTAGAGAATATGGAAAAATTAAGACTAGGAAAACAAACAAGTGTACTTAACCTTTCAGCGTGACCCTCTCGGAACTCAAACCAAAAACTGACTTTCAGCAACATATCAGATTGAAGTAGTAGGGTTTTTACCACTCATTCAATCCAAATAATTCACCTCAAATGATATTGCTCAACAGGAACATATTTCTACTCTAATGATGGGAAAATCTTAATTATAAATGCAACTAAAGCATACTACCCTCCATAAATCCATTACTGCAAGAGAGGCATGCTGATTATTTTTAAATCCTTAATTTGTCATTTAGACCTACTGTTATCTCATTTGTATAAAATTCAAAACACATTTGCACAAAACTAGCTTTCTAAAACATTAACTGTGTTTATAAATCTCTCACTTATTTCCCTACAGTTTGACAGGACTGATTTTATGCTACATACTTTAACTCAATCAGTCTTTGACTTTGGAAATTTTCATTTAAATTCTTCATCCCACAAATTCAGTTAAAGAAAGAACATCGCAACCTAAAGGTTTTGTTTAATCTAAAAACATACCTAACAAGCTTTCCTACTTCTTATTACTGGAGTTTGAATCATTAATATAAATCTCAGCTTTCACTCATATGCCAACGAAGCCTTCCTTCAAAGCTCTCTCTTGCTCTTACTTTTCAGTTTAAATAGAAGGCACCAGTACTAATTTACATTATTGTCACATCAGTCATTCAATACCCTCATTAGAATTATATCTGAAATGAGACCTGCAGAGCCTTGAGACAACGTTCAGTGCCAACATCATAATCCAACCCAAAGCACTGGTCAACGGTGGCTTGATTTTGTCCACTGCTATTATGGATACAAATATTGTTAAACTGCTTGTTAATGGCTTCAAATTGTTGTAGGTGACTAAAAAACAAACAAACTAAAAAAAAATGAAAACATAAGGAATGGTTTGAACTAAAACAAAAACAGAAGCAACAAAAACTGTCAGTCTTACCAACAAAACAAATAACCATCACAAAAAATCCCATACACATTTCCTGTAGAGAACAGAGGAATATCAAGTAGTCACAAAAAACACACTCCAAAGCACTAAAATTTTTACTCATTCAAAAATACATTAAATCCGCTGGGAAAAAAAAAAACCTGCTGACCAGCCTCCATGATGCTGGAGAGACATTGCCCCTTTCTGACACAGTTAACACTAATTTTGGTATGACCCAATCAGCTGCAAAACAAGAGATTTGAAAGGATTTTCCCAGGACATACACGTGCAATATGATTGATAAGAGACGTCTGTTCTCCCTCAGGTCACGCTCTTACTGTGAGGGTGGTAGTGTCTCCTTAAACCCTTTGTGTTTATTAACTTGGACATTTATTTCAACCCTATGTACACAAGCATTTCCAAGAAGATAATATCTTCATATTCGAAGTCATGAACCAACCTCAGTATGATAAGAGTTCAATAGAAAAGTTATCCTAAAATATTATATAGGATGCAGTTAACTATTTCTTTCTCAAGCCTACGATAAAGGCAGCTACAATCTTAAGCGGAAAAAAAAAAAAAAAAAAAAGGGGTGAAGGNGGGCTGAAGTGAATCTTGACAGTTCATCAGTTCATCTACTAGCCCATTACCATTCAGTTATTCAGATCAACCACATTTAACTATATGTCTATAATGGATCAGATGTGCCATCCACCTGAACTATTAGTTTTTCTACTTCAGTTTCCCCCTTTTATGAACAGTTGCTCTGCTACAATCCGTCACGTAAGAAAACTGTCACAAAGCTGAAATATTGCTAATTCAAAGTATTTGAATATTTATTTGATTAAAGTATAGAAGATTATCCTTACTCGCTTAAAGTACAGAAGATTATCCAGTAGAGGAGAAAGGTAATTAACATCTAATTTCAAGCTTTTCAAATGAGCCTCCCCAACAACACTGGAAGAGTTCTACATTAAATAAGTTTCTCATTTTCATTCAAAAAGGCACACCTGGCAGACCAACAGTAACAGTATGAAAGAGAAAACAGAAGACAAAGAAGTATTCAAATCGAGCAAAAAACATGTTCCACACTCTTCCACATCCACATGCAGTCATATCATCCACTAAGGAACATCTGAATAAATGAGGTACGCTCACTCTTAGAGAGGTAATTTAACAGGTTAGATAGAAAAGATATTTAAATTTCCTGGAATTCAAGCAATAAAAACAACCTACAAAGCCCGGTAGCACGCAGACTTCTAGACTGACTTTTGAAATGGATTTGCTGGCACAATTGGTGATTGAATTTCCAAGCTTAAAACATCAGGTAGGTAGATTAGCGCAACAGCAGAACAAAATGCCCAGCCTAAAGTGGCCATCTACAATGGGCCTATCTTCAAGCAGTTTCTCTGCTTACAGTGTCAAGCCCCCAGCACTGCCATAACATGTATGCTGTTGGGACTTCTGCAATGTACATTGCACACTTTCAGCACAAATTTGCTCTTTCTAGTACAAAACATCACTAGCTCCTAGATACTCCAAGCGTTGTTTTCTCCCAAGGCTTTTCACCAAGCTCTAGATGACACCCAAAGCAACAACAAGAAAACATAATCACCAGAACAAACTTCTACAGTATTCGTCAAGGATACAAGCTCTGCAAGCATCTTGGCAATAAAAGGAAAGTGTTCGTACATTAAAAGAAAATATCCAAACGCTGCTACCAAGAAAAAAATATATATATACACATGATAAAAACAGTAAAGGTACTGGCTAGAAAGAAATCTTCAGAACTGAATTTCATTCTAACATGGAATGAAAGTTTGTTTGAGGCTGATGTCAGAGCCAAGCCCGTTTAAAAGGTAACGATCTAGGAGTAACATTAATAATAGCAAACTGTTGGTCTTTCACAGCATGACCTTTCACAAAAAAATGCTTCTGATGTCAAAAGCGAGCTGCATATGAGGGACCTACAAGGCAGACATCTTCCATACTAACGTCTCCCTATAGAAAAACTGAGGGCAGCTATGCCCAAAAGCGTGGCTGTCCCATGAATCCAAGTCAGTAGTTCCCATTAAAGGCTTGGGCGGAGGAGGTTACAACGCTTTAAAACAAGCTGTCCCCCACCCCCCTCCGCCAAAATAACAGATCTCTCTTGGAGCAGAAGCAGCTTCAGAGAAATACTCCAATTGCTGCTCCTGCTGCGGAGACAGGAATTTATGATGGGCTACGGGAAGCACCCCACTGGCCTCAACTCTGAAACACCGATGAGGGCTGCATCATAAAGGCCGTGCACACTGTGAAGGATTGCCAAGTGTACCATAAAACAAGAATGCCAAATTACAATCCTAATCTTACTTTCAAGCCCTGTATTTTCAGCCCTCAACACAGATTTGCCCCCCACAAGAAGTATTAGGTGTTGGAAGGCTCGCTGATTGACTCCTAGTCTAACTGATTTGGAAGGCTAATTAAGACATGGCCAAACTGTGTCCACGTCTTACTTAACATCAATGTTCAAGCAAGTTTCACACAATCTGATTAAAATTGACTGAAAGTGTCTTCCTTCAGTAATCACTTAGACAGAATGAATTTTACATTAGCAGGATCAAGCACACGTCAGGCCTCAGTGGAAATGAAAAGGGCTTATAGTAATAGGATTTATAAATCCACCACATTAGGTTAATGGCTAAATGATTTACATGTAACTTTTCCCCCTCCTCCTCCTCACCCTTTAACTCAAAGGAAAAAAAAAGAAAAATTCCTATATTTGGCACTTCTAACTGTGAGTATCAATGCAAAAAACAGACGTTCATGTACTTCTTTTTAATTAGCTGAAAATTAAAAGCCACAAGTGAGTCTCTATTAACTCTTTCAGAGCAGGAATGATCAATTAGATTTTTATAAAGCCAGAATGCTTGAAGACCCTCATGACCTATTTCAAACAAACACAATGAGTCATCTACGCACGCATAATGAAGCTCAAATGGTTTGAACCAATAAATATGCAACTGATAAAAATGAGATCCTTATTCCTCATAAAATTGGCAGTAATGGAGTTCTTCATATGAATATTTTCAATTGCAGAGACGACTCTAAAAGCCCTTGCTCTTTCTCAGACAGCAATTCAACCCAGTCGTTAGTAGCAGCTCCTAATGACACGGGAATATAGATGGCTTAAAGCCAGCGCTCTCTCACTGCAAGCACTGGAATGTCCTACACCATGTGGTAAACCAGGTGCTTTGTTTTGTTCTTTTGGCAGCTGAGGCTCTCATTTTCTGGAAATTTGAAAGCAAAGCCATTCAGCTGAGCCCCTGCAGCAGCAGTCACTTGCATCTGCTGCCTTCCCCCAGTACAGGCAGGGAAGGGGCTCATCAGCAGGTCCTACCTGGCCCCCACCTCTCCCCAAAGGGGATGCCAGGTCAGGAAGGAAGGGTGAAAGCTCAAGCTAAACACACGCCACCCTTATATTCACCAAAATTAATTAAAAATTGTCAGATAACAAGGTCGACATTTCTCAGTTATCTGCTGCTTTACATTTTCAGGTCACCGTACAGACGTTAATAAATGAATTCAACACCAGGATTAAAGAGAACTGCCAGCACCATATGCTTAAAAATAGCTTATCAAGCATCCACCCGTTGTCACCAGGCAGTTACATTAGCACCACCTCACTTTCTTTTCATGGCACCAGCAGGCCAGCCCACCAGTGGAGCAGCACCTCTGGCCCTGCCCTCTGCTCTGTCCACAGCCCAGGCCAGGGACACTGTGCCCCTCCTCAGCCCGGCTCACCAAGAAGTCTGGTCTTATATACACCTGCCTGCTTCTCCTGGGAAATGCATTATTTGCTACCAGCCCAGGCCTGTGGCCTGACAATAGCTGGGAAAAGCCAGTCAGCCCCACAGCCTGGCTGGGTATCAGGTTCACATTCCTTCCCCACAAACACTTGTCCGGTGTCACACAAAAGAGTGACCAACAAACCTGATACAGGGTCGTTAAATTCAGACAGCGAGGCACCACACAATGACCTTTAAAAGAACGATATTAACAGGTGGCTGGTGTCTAATACAAATAATTATATTACACTTCAGCAGCATGGACCCAAGTGGAAACACATTGTCTTGTCATCAGCAATTGAATAAGCCCAAGTAATGCTACCAGAACACCCTTTTAACACTTGGAGCTCCTCTTCCTCTCCAGAAAACACCTTCCTTCATGGAGCACGGCCGATGAGCCCCAACCTCTATCATAAGGTAGCTCATCCGAAAATTTCACGAGGAAATTTCTACCTCTGAGCTCAGAGAATCCTGCTACCTCTCGGAGATCACACAGGAATTCTTTGAGTTTAAATTCCAGTGTTGCCGATTGATTTATCCCTCTTGAAAGCAGTCCACTGAAAACATGTTCCTACTTAAATTATAAACAAAGAAATTATATGGATAATATAGCCGTTCCTAAGCAAGTTCTTCAAAACCTGGAAGAGAAACAAAGCTACACGCAATCAAATTAATTGCCCTCACTCGCTAATTAGTTTTCCCAACATCAATCATCTCAAGTTAGCAAGTTTTCATCAACCTTTAACCCTGAGACGAGTCACTGCTTTGACAGGACGGACAGCTGTGGCAAACGGCCACAACATTTTGGGAAAGGTGGCCATTTCCATTGCGTCTAGAGCTGAACTCAGCCTGGCTGGGGCAAAGAGGGGAGGGGAGCCGGCACTCCTAACCCTGACAGCCCCCCACGAGGCCTCCACGGCAGGGAGTGGGGTGCAGGGCCCCTATCATTCCCCTGGCCACCATAGCCCCGGCTGCACGTCACAGCAAGGCAGCCTGCAGCGAGAGGGGCCAGGCGGCAGATCGGTTTCCTGTCAGCTGCAACACGGCCGACACTTAAGCTGCTCAAAGGCTTCTCATTCTTTGCTTTGGAAAGGGGAGGGCGGGTTCAAGGACACTGCAGCCTGTCTAAATTATATTTTGTACACACAGGCAAAGCTAGGAAATCATACCTTAAAGCAAGAGGCTAAGTGGCATCGTATGGGTTAGGCACCGACACATGGATGGATGGTGGAAGGAGCCACAAAAACAACAGAAATGCTCACAGAGAAATGCATCAGAGAGATACACTGCTTAAAATCTCATTTGGTGGTGCAAGCCCTCTCAGCCATCTCCTCCCACAGCCATAGGTGATGTGCCCATTAGTTTGCTAGGGAACAGCCAGCAAGCAGTTCAGTCGCACTGTGAGTCAACAGCCAGCTCCAATTCTACAGACATCAGCACCCAACATGCTATAATGAGCTCCTAAAGCCCAATGACAAACTGGAATCTGTTTTGCATTCCTTTTTGTCTTCAGAAAGGGAAATCAGAAACTGGCCAACAGCTCCCATTTTGGTCCTCAAGAACAAGAAGCCACTCTGGAGCAGCCAGGTCAGCTGCTCCTCCTCCCTCACCATCCTGCTCATCACTTCAAGCACGTTATTTTAATTCAGATGGTGGTGAGAGCTGAACTTTGAGAACACCAAGCATCCCACCCTGGTTTATAACCAGCACAGTATTCAATTAGACAGGCCAAAAACCAGAAGTAGTACCAATGAAAAATCTGGGAAGCAACTAGAAACACAAAAAGTGGACGCTTTGGCAGCAAAGCCATCTAACGCTTTCGGAAAAAGAAAAAAAAAAAAAAAAGGAGAGAAAAAGAACTGTTAAGACAAACAATAAATTGATTTGTAAGGAAGGTATGTCAGCAAGAAATAAGATCCAGCTGTTCAACAGGCCTCCAGTCTCCTCATACATGTAAAAGTATCTAAGACCTGCTCCTTAAGTTTTCCCTCCACCACAAAAAGAAAAAAACAGAAAACAAGAACAAAAATCCACTCAACCCTACAGTAACATCAACTTTTTATCTTCCCAGTAAGGAGATATTTATTATATATGCCTCCTATATTTTATGGTTTTATTATATAAGCTTTTATCTTGTGAGTCATAAGCTCTTTGTTTATTCCTTTACTTATTAATTCTTTCTTAATATTCTGAACACCAAAAACAAAAGCAAAACCACAAAAGACTTACCTAAAAAAGTGTCAGAATCTGAAACTTCATACAGTGCAGTGACATGGTTAAATTACCCTGTAACAATATGCTAATAGATACAGGTCAAAGCATTACCTCAAGGATTAATGTCTGACAAAAGTAACTTAAGGTAGAAGGAAGGATGTGAAAGGGGAAAAAACAAACACCTAAAAACAAAACAACACAACAACCACCACCACCTGTGTTCTAGATTTTGACCATAGCTGGAGTAAGGGAACCCTTGGTTTTCTTTTTTGCAGAATTGAGGTCAGGCCCTCAAGCCTCTCTGACATTTGAATAAAGATGTGCAATCCACTCTGAATTGTTAGCAGTCTAACAGAAGTACGCTGGAGTCTGGAGTAAAGCACATCATCTGCTGAGCATGTGAAGGACTATAGCTACTAGGATTGTAATGGCATCACCTGTGGGCTCCATGGGGCCTATCTCTCCATGTCTGTGTGATCAGGCCCTCTATAGAGAAGACAAGGTAGTCAGACTGAGAGTACTGAGAAGAGACGAGGTCTCCTTGGCAGGAAAGGCCTACTTCACAATCTTTTTCAAAAGATTTCCATCATAAGTTGCTAGAACCGCAGGAAAAAAATCAAAAAATTTCAAATCTTGTTGTCACGCATTTTTCTCAGCCACATCTATCATACAGCTTTGATGCATAAAGGTACATCTGCTTAAACCCAGTTTTCCCACACCTCTCTCTCACCATGCACGGCATCTGAACCAAAGGGAAAACATTTATTCCAAAGAAAAAGCTACAGATGCCTGCACCACTAAGTAGGGCAGACATTTACCTCCCTCTCTCCCACCCCAACATTGTCTCAGCAAAAAATGCTGACTTCTCAATTTCCATTCTGTAACCAGCTTTCATCATCCATTATTGCGTTCCTGTTTGTGCCCATTGCCTCTTGTCCTGGCACTGGGCACCACCAAAGAGCCTGGCTTTGTCCTACCTGCACCCTCCCTTCAGGAATCGATGAGATCCCCCTGAGCCTCCTCTTCTCCAAGCTAAGCAGTCCCATCTCCCTCAGACTCTTCTCACAAAAGAGTTGCTCCAGTCCCATCATTATTTTTGTGCCCCTCTTTTACTAAACAGGCTCTAATTCAAGACTGTAATTTCAAGCTGAATGAGAACATAACTTAAAATCAAGACATATGATCTTGATTTAACACAAATGATGGAAAATTTACCATCTCTATGCAACTTCCTTCTCATGAAGTTAATTAAGCACTGAAATATGGCTCATTTATGCTGCCAACTGAAGTGACCTCAGCAGGGGCATCTGTTGATGAGAAACTCAGCATGAACTGGCAATATGCACCCGCAGCCCAGAAGGCCAACCAGATCCTGGGCTGCATCAGGAGAAGCGTGGCCAGCATGTTGAGGGAGGCGATTCTGCCCCTCTGCTCTAATCTTGTGAGACCCCAGCTGGAGTACCGTGTCCAGGTCTGGGGCACCCAATATAAGAAGGACACTGAGCTGTTGGAATGGGTTCAGAGGAGGGCCACAAAGATTATCAGAAGGTTGGAACACTTCCCCTACGAGGACAGGCTGAGAAAGTTGAGGTTGTTCAGCCTGCAGAAGAGAAGGCTGCAGGGGAACCTGATCGTAGCCTTCCAGTACCTGAAGGAGCCTACAGGAAAGCTGGGGAGGGGCTTTTTACAAGGGCTTGTAGCGATAGGATGAGGAGTAATGGCTATAAACTGGGAGAGGGTAGATTTAGACTAGCTATAAGGAAGAAATTCTTCCCTGTGAGGGTGGTGAGACACTGGAACAGGTTGCCCAGAGAAGTTGCGGATGCCTCCTCCCTGGAAGTATTCAAGGCCAGGCTGGATGGGGCTTTGGGCAACTTGGTCTGGTGGGAAGTGTCCTTGCCCATGGCAGGGGGGTTGGAACAAGATGATCTCTAAGGTCTCTTCCAGCCTGAACCATTCTATGATTGTATGACCTCCAAAAACAAACAAGACACTGATCTTGTAAGAGGACTTGTAAGACAGTGATGAGGAGAGGAAAGAGAGGAAGAGATGAATTATAGACGCCAAGCTGAACCACACATTTGGGGCATCAGACATGCAAAGAATTTTGATTCTTGAATTCTGTTACTGCCTGATAGCCTCTGCCACAGCACAAAACCCATACAATACAATTGCTTCAAGACTTAGTGGAGCAAATATGAAGTGGCACACAGTCTACTGCAAAGCAAAAAGGTCTAAGAAATCCGTGATTGTCATTAAGCCCTGCCCCCTAAAAACATGTATCATGTAATCCCACACGGCACTGCTTAAAATACAGTGAGAGTGGGGCTGTTTTGTTTGGTTTTGTTGTTTTACTTTCACTGGCCTTGACAGCCAATCTGAGATAAGCATTTGTTCCTTATTGTTGTGCCCATAAATTACATATAGTTAGATATTCTAAAGGTATGCTCCCTAAAGGTTTTGGGGTTCCTACCGTTGCTGCCTCAAAAAATAATTTGTTTCAAAGGGAACTCCAGGAGAAAAAAAAAAAAGTACTTTGTTGGCTCAGAGCAGTACTGTCATGATGGCTCCTAGATTATTCCCTCGAGGTAGACAGACTAAGTAGGAGGCTTTATCATCATTCAGGCAGATGGGTTATTAGACACATGACACCAACAATTTCAGTAGACTTGAACACGCAAACTTGGTTTCAAGGCTGAAATATCAAAATGAATCCACTGCTGAGGAATCCTCTGTTATCAAATAGACACATTTGATACATACCATTAGAAGTATCACATCTACAGAGTAATGATTTAACAAAGTATTTTTACTTTTCAGCAAGGAATAAAAAAATAAGTGTAAAAGAACTGAAACAGACACTTAAGTCTCTGTTTCTCCCTTCACAGACTGCATCCGAATGAGGCTCCAGTATTCTGTAGTTTCATACTTGTAACTCCTCACTCTAAAGAATAATAGTTATCAGAAAGTCATGAGAGTATGTTTACTGCATTCTTCACCTTTTTGATTCTGGGCAACTACAGTCTCTTACAGAAGAGAATTAAGTATCATAATTGTAAATACTAAAACATTGAAGAGTCCCTCGCCAGTGAGTTTAATAGCTAAAAATACTCAACATGAAATCCTGTCTTTAGAACCACTCCCATTAAGTTGACCCACTGTGTGTGTCAGTGTTTAACGTTTTATAATGTATCTGCATACACCAGATTTCAGTTTGTAAGCTGACACTATTCAAAAACTGCAAAACTGCTACAGCTACAAAGAACTATCCACTGCAAAAATCCACAGATGCTTCTAATAAAACATACTAAGTAGCCTACCATGTAACCACCCTTTTCACCTCAAGGAGACACCTTCAGAACTCAAACATGAAACAGGTCCATCCATAATGTACACCCTTGAATCCATTAAACTTATTCTCTACTTTAAGAATATAAGTGACAGAAAGAAAATTAAGGAGATCTAGTGACTAAGATTTTTCATTCCTGGGAACAGGAGTTTACTGCTATGAAATAAATACTTGATTTGCTCTTTGCAGTTCCCATAAGACGGTCCTAAATGAAGACCTGCACACGGGCTGTAAAGAAGGATTTAAAAGAGTATCAAAACTCAGATCAAGATACTTAGAAATCTGGAGAGCTTGCACCTGAATCTTCTCCTGATGGCATTTTGGAGAGTGATCTGCAAGGGGTACACTTTGGTACTTTTCAGTTATACTGCTATTCCACAGTTTTGCCATTGTAATTTTCCCTTTTTCTACTCTAAAAACAACAGTCATCTTCACTTGTAATTGATTTCTGATATGCACCCTACCATCTTAAATATGATGTTAGGTATTAAATATGTAGTGTTTAACTTAGTAATACTTGGCATATAATAGTTAATAGGTAAAATTAATCCAGTACATTTATTATTTCTTCTAACTGACACGTGCAGTCAGATATAAGCTACACTACAGCATGCCAGTGAGAAACAGCAGAACTATTTAGGGGTTAAATTCCTATGGAGTCCATCCATAAACTCTCAGGACTCAAAACCTCAAATTTTAACTAAATCATAACTTCTGTTCAAGAAAAGTTTCATGAATGCGTACGCTAGATATTTAGGCTGTTCTTGGAAAATGAGAGATGACCTTCACTCCAGTAGCAACTGGTTTCTACTGTCCAGCTATGCACACAGAGGCATTCTGTGTTTGCTTTGATCGCTTGCACATGCCAGAAGTTGATGTCATTGACAGATTATGGCTATTGACATTGCTATCGTTCTCACATAAAAACTTTATTAGCATCATAGGAGGACTCAAAGTGTGCTATCCCGCTTTCTAAAAATCTTCCCCATCTGCTGCTGGATAACATATGTAGAGCACCTTCCCTTGCCTGTCAGCAGGAATACAGCGAGTACTTGAACTCCACAGGAAGATTCTGGCTGCATCTGTCTTGTGAGCAACACTAGTGTTTCTAAGATAATTACCCTGGCATTGTTAACTTGCAGCAATAATCGAGAATGAAATCACCTAATAAGCCAAGTTACCTAGTAATCTAACACATTATAACAGTAATGATTGCATATAAACTTTGAACCCCCTTTAGTGCCAATTAATTTCAAGAGCATTAGCACCAACAGTAAACAAGTATGAAGCAGTTTAACTAATTAAAGCTTACTACGTAATAGACTTTTAGCTTCAATTATCGTTTTTCACGTTAGTCATCTGAAACAGTAATGATATGAACCAGCTGGAAAAGTTAAGCACTTACAACAGAGGCCATCTATTCCCACAGCAACAGGTAAACGTAGCAGCTTTCAAAACTATGTCACGCACTTTCCAAGGGAAACTGCTAACTAAGCCTTATCAACAGAGACAAACAGCAAGCAGATGGCAACAAATGTGCCAAGACACATTTCATCCTCCAGGAAGAGTTCAACACGAGGCATCAGCAAAAAAAGGAGCAGAGCTGGAAGCATGACTTCCACAGATCTTAGCCAGCTGCTCTCTTCTGTAGCAAGAAAAAAAAAATAAAAATAAAAATCAAGCCTAGTCAAGCAGGGATTCTCACCCTACAGGTTTCAGATGTAGCCCATCCACACATCTTTCACAGGAAATTCAGTACCCGGTGCATCACAGGGGGGCAGCAGTCCTTTCGCTTATGAGAAGTTTCCTTCTCAGCCCCCAGTAAAAAGGAATCTGTTCAAATACAGACATCAACCCTCAAGTCTGAGAACGAGGATCCCAGTCAAGTCAGAATCCTCCAATTGCAGCAGACATCTAATTCCTCCTCTTTGCTCCCTGGACCCTTCATTCTGTTCCCCTTCTGCGTGCATTGCTGTACAGGCCCTTCAAAAGGGCACCCAGTCATGCTGATGCCCTGAAGAAGCGTGGGAGCTTTTCCCATTATGCTATCCTGTAGGCACTCCCTTATTTATGCAAATATGCCTCACTTTATTTCATTGTTAAAACTGAACTTAACACAGCGACAGAACTCAATGCTAGGGTACAAGTAATCTTCATGCCTCTCCCCTAGGTTTTAACTTCAAGGCCCTGCACTTACCAGAAGCTGCTAGTATTTTTGGACTGTTGATCTCCTCTGGAACTATCCATCAACAACTCCACTAATCACAAGTACTCAATTGGGGAGAAATAGAGAAGACAAGAAACAGAACTAAAATACTAAAAAGGAAATGAATTACTTGCCATTTCAGAAAATCTATTTGCAGGTTTTGGTACTCTGTTCAAAACACTTTACAGTACAGCTGAATAACATTTAAGCACTCATTATATTTAAAAGATAAAGGAGTTTTCTTCCACTGTGAGTACGAACATTGCTTTGGGTTTTCTCAAACTCTATCACCCTCATTATCCATCCTAACAGCTCAAAACCTCAGTGAGCAACAAGTTTTCTTTCTGCAGAACATGTTTCAGTTACTAGTGTCTTTCCCTGGCGTGTAACCAAAGTCCTGAAAAACTACTGGCCAAGACACAAACATTGATAATTAAATACTTCCATGTTCTGTAAAGACTGGGTTAATGGGTTAAGCATTAATTAATGCATTAAGCTTTTTTTTAAAAAAAAAAAAAATGTTAAATAAACTTAAAAGACCATCAAAATCCAAACACCATGAAAGATGTCTACTTCCAACACTACCTGATGAAGTTGAATGGTAAAAGTGGTATCATGTCATACAAATCTGAAAAGAACTAACAGAAACTTACAATCAAGAACACGGAGCAGGTCTGTGACAGTCTACGTACAACACACACTATTAATAAACTATTAACCCCAATTCCTCACAGAGAGGAGAGCAGACAGTCGCAAAACAGGCTTTCCTTAGGTTAATGTGGAAAAGGCCAGGGACAAACACTAAGTCAGTACAGATACTTGATAATTGTGATAATCTACTACCACGCATGCCTCACATACTCTTCGCAGCAAAAGAAGTTGCTTGGCTTAGCAGAGAGACTCTCCCTTATTATGCAGGCCAGCTGAGCCAAAAACTATGCAGTACTGTATGGAATAACAGAAGGATCATTTCTGGAATACTCAAATCAATGTCACTTCATGCTGCTTTACCACATCCAGATCTCTTCCGACAGGCATATTCCTTTCTTTTCATTATAGGAAAAAAAGAAAAAAAGCAACCAAGATCCCTTCGAAAAGGAAGTAACTGGCATTTAATAAGCTAATATAATAAACATTAGATAACAACAAACATTTATTCCTACAGTGAAAATTAATGAAAAGGAAACTGGGACAGCTGCACAGTCCAAAATTGGCACTGATTTTCAGAGAAGGAATAGGATCCCTGAAACTATTACTAGATGGCTCAGGAATCCCTGGCAAAAAATCAAACAGTTTCTTAAAAAAAAAAAAAAAAAAAAATTGCTGTAATTTAACACAGTATTTATGACAGAGCAAAGTGACACAAGCTCAGACTCCAGGATGAAAACTGAGAGAGACAAACAAAAGCCACAGTTTATTAATCTTCCCTCAGCCAGCACGTCAGAAGGCCATCTCACTGGGAAAAAACACAGCTAGATGACTTGTTTATATGAAAGGTAAGAAAATTATTTTCTTCAAGTGTTTAAAAAAAGTCAAATTAAAGTTCAAGAACCACCAAAATAACAGATAGCAGAAGGTCTGTGCTAGAGAAGGGTTACAGAACGGTGAGGGTTGTTCTTATTTGAATAGGAGAAAAAAGTTGGATTTGCTATGTGCTTGTAAAATAAGCCAAGATAAGGACAAAATCTTCCACAGAAGCCTAAAAGCAACCAATATCATTGTGAAAGCTGTCAGATCACTGCAAGTATCCCCAGCCATAGAAGCAATCACATTCGTTAAGAAATAACATAGTAGGAAATAAAAGGAAGCGATCTGTCACCCCACATCAAGCGCTCCATTCCAAATATTCCAAGCACAGCTCAAGAGTCCTAGAGATATGTAAGAACTGTAGCCCACTCTTTTTGGAGTAGGCTTGGAGTTTTTAAGCAATTAAGGAACATCGGTCCAACTTAACAAACAGAACAAAAGTTGGGAGGAAATTTTCTTGCGTGATAGCTTTCCCCTAAATTTTTTAGGATCGTTGGGAAGTTTCCCAGTGTAAGAGTACCACAAGTAATTCAATTTGTACAAACGCACATGCCAGCAAAACACACTTTCGGCACGTGGCAGCTTTTACCATTTTCCATCCATAGTTTGGCAAGGTGTTTTTACTCCTGGATGAAGAGTTTCAGTCTCCTAAATTCCGCCCAATCTCGTTACGAGTCAGAAGCATTTTTCCACAATTTACATAAAAGCGTTTCCACTGAACTAAGCAGCAAATGACAGAAACAGTAAATGGGTTCCAGATAACATTTAAATAGCTGTGCTAATTACACCACACAGACAGGAACATGATCCCTTATTCAAATCCCCAGAATAACCATCTAGAACACTAAAGGGAAAAGAGAAGACAGCAAGTAAAGGAATTTACAAGCAAAACAATCAAAAAAAAAAAAAAAGCCCACAACAAAACATTCAGCTTAAAGAAGGTAATCTCAACTAATTAGACACCATGATGATCTTTACACAATCTGTTAGAGGTGAGTAGTAGTTAATAACTTCACAGATTTCCTCCAATCCTTTAACAAGGAAGGAATGGCAGTTTCTAAATCATTATTGCTCTGTCATCCTGGACCACTGCCAAGAACGTGGAACTTCAGGACACCTGTCAACACATTCCTACTGAAGGCAGGCTCGTCTTTAGACTTTAAATCTACTAAAAATCAGTGATTAAAAGCAAACAGATCAAAAACATGGCAAAATTAAGGTTAGAATCGGTCTCTTGAAGAACAACAGTCTTCAACAAAGGAACACAAACAGGTAGTTGTCTCTCTGCTTTAGTAAACATATACATATTTTGGAAGATGAGCTACATGATGTAATAGACCTTTTTCCATCCCTAGCATCTGCAGTATATAGTAGTACGTGCCAAAATGACTGGCCACCTGATGGACAATTGTGTATAAGAGTCAGATCTAAAGCTTTTCTCTAATCAAAGCTTTCTGCAGGGGTTCTCAGTCTAAGTACAGGCTTCTCATTGATTTTTCTTTTCTTCCAGGATGACTACTTTTAACTGTAAGTTGAAAAATATAAAGTTATGCATTGAAGGAAAAAAAGTATGATACACTTCAAAACAACAAGACAAATGAGCCACTATGATCTGAAGAAACTGACAGATTTCTGTGCAAATGCAGAAATTATATTTGCCTAAGTTTAAAGATGCTGATTGTGCCGAGTTCTGAAGGAGAAAGGCAGAGTAAGGGGGAGAAATTAAAGTCGTTGCACGAAAACCAAAACATCAGCTGCCATTGACTCATAGCCCAGGAGTTCAGAAATCAAAGTCCTAGGTTCAACAAGTAAAACCTATGGGAAGTCTGCAACACACCTGAAAACTTTGCCAAGATTTCCTTGCGCTTTTGTGTCAGTCTTCCGTATGTCAATTCTAAATTAAAATACAACAAAGCCTTTAACAGTTTGATATTGCAGTAATGTTAAAAGTATCAAGGAAGAAGAATGAAGTAACATCAAAAAACACTATTTGCACTATGGTCAATCAGAGGAAGTAGGAAATAAACTCTTAGTGTGTCAGCCATGGTAGCACCTAACGGAACGAAGATGCAGAGAAAATTCAGAACACCAAGCAGAAGGTGAGAACTGCCTATGGAAACAATCACTACTTTACCACAGTTACTCATTCTCTGGACAACTGTTCTGCAGGGTCACTTTCCTTGGACAAAAATCTATTTGTATCTGGAGGTCTTCTATATCAATAACACAGAAACCCTTTTTATGTAGGCACTTTCAGGAAACACGACCTTGAACGTCAGCAAAGCAGTTTTGTACATAATCCTGCTTTTCTTATAGCTTCCAATAGTTTAAACTCAGCAATATTGGGCCTTCCAACCCAAACCTCAATTAGACAGAATTAACTTGGCATGGCATGATCAATCTGAGACCAAGCAGCCAAGCAACTGTTTGGCTATGGCTGTCTACTCCTATCTCAGTAGCAACCATCACCTTTGGTGGGGTTTTTTCCTTTGTTTCTTTTTAAAAGAGGGCTTCCCAACCTCTGTTACCCAAATTTCAATTTCTCCGGTCTCATGTAAACACTAAGACTAGCACAAGCTCAGCTACATATGTCCGCCAGGAAATAATCCCCACAGTAAAGTTCAAATGACATTCCGGCATTCTCCATTTTTGATGAGCACCGCATTTCAGCCACACCAATGGGAAACGCTTCTCCCCACTCTCCCAACCAACAACCTAAAGAAACGATTTTTTTCCCCTAAGACTGTCAGTTATAACATATAAAAACAGAAATAAAAGGCTAGACACAGGAAAGGTAAAGGGAACTATATTTCTTTATTATTATTATTTTGACTTTTGCTACCATGTGTTGAAAAAGGATTTCACGGAGCAACTGCTTCTAGTGTCTCAAATCAGCAAATGCACACAGTATCAAATGGTAGACCAGATATCAACATATATAAACTAATCCTATTCCCTGAAACCTTACCCAGTAAGTTTGGTAAAGGGCATAGCCTGAAGCCAAAGACAACACTACCACTAGCAACATCTCCTGCCTTACATTATGCATATGGAGTGAAAGTAAATGGAGACAGCAAGCATAAGCTAGGCTCACATGCATTTCAACCATTTATCACGCTCTAAAATTCGAGAGGATTTATTTCATCCAACTCTGACACTGCCCTGTCTCTAATATGGAGGAAGTCTGCAAAAATTAGCTTAGACTATATGCCTGACTTACAGGTTTCCTTGCCTCCAACCTTGCCTGCCTACATTAAGAAATCAAATCAGGTACATCTCACCTTGTTAAACTACAACCACTTTCCAAGAATCCTCTGTCCCAGGCAGAATTCTGATACTATCCACCAGAACCTCCTACATTCTTACAAGAACCATATTGTACCTCCAGCAGTAGAGACAGTCCACCTTTCACAGATAAAATAGGTGTTCAACAAACTGCCTCATCTGTTTATTTCAATGCTGAAAACAGCATAAGCTGTTTATGCATATCTTCTAAACTAAGCCAATGAATCCTGGCACAGATCCAGTGAAAGGACATACATGCAAGAGCCCACGTGACAATCTATGCAGCAAAACTGCCATTCAAAAAAATGCAGAGTAACAACTTTTTAGCTCTTGAACCAAAACAGCTTGGTAGGATAAATATCAGTGCTTTAAGGTCTTCATCCTAGCTTTCTTCACTTGAAATGAAAAGCTGTTATTCCTGTATCTGTTGGATCTCGCTGACCTTGGCAATAAATCTTGCTATGAATTAAAGCAACTTCTAAACTAAAGGTCATAAAACAATTTCTGTTCAAAGGGATCCCTGGACACGATCTATTCCAACCTTCTTCCCAAGAGATGGCTAGAACTGTCTGGTATAATGCTGTGCACCTCTGGGATGAGTCTTGCTTCTTCTTGACAGCCCCTGTTAGGTTGTTGTAGGCCACAATTTGTTCTTCCCTTAAGCTCTTTCTCTCCAGACTGAACAAACCAAGCTCCCAGCCTCTCCCTATATGTCACAGTAGGATCATCACTAACACCCTTAAATAACTAGCACAGAAAACAGCAGATCTGCTAGGCTCAATAGAGTACTCATTCATGAGGATGAATAATACAGCACGTAATTGTGCACGGAGCAAGAAGCTTCCAAAAAAGTCTGTGTTGCAACAGCGAGTTTCTGCACAGCAGGCAGCGTTCCCAAGACATATGTAAGATTTTGATTACGAGATCCAAGTGTCATATTTTTGATGGGCAGTATGATTATTTAAGTCTTGTGGGAAACAGACACTTCAGTTGGACCATTTTTCTATACCCTTAGGAGTACAGGAGTGCTTGGGAAGGAAAATCATTTTCTCCCCTAATTTGAAGTACCTTGTATTTTGGAAACTTGATTAGCACCTAGGTATCCAAGAACATGGTTTCTAGAATAAGCCAATGTCCAATTTAAGATAAATGAGTGAGGCAATAATATCATGAAGAACAACTGTTAAGTCTCAAAACCCCAAATATTTTAAGGCAAGCTACCCACATACTAAGAAAATGCACACTGCAAAGACTTGCAGTGCTAACAACTAAGCAGGCTGGAGAAAAACATTAAACAGCAGTTAACATTTGTACCACAAGAGGATGTCTCTTTTGAATCTCATAATTCCTGTGGAATTCTAGGTAGAACTAAACAATTTCTTCAGTTATTCTGAAGTCTGAGTGGGGTAAACTCTTTGGGGACCGCAGGATTCAAGTACACTCACCAATATTTTACTGCATACCTGACAGTCTTTCCCGTTACTATCAGATATGGAAAGACCTTTCTGCCTCTCCTGACTATGAGGTACCAGCTCTCACCCAATGCACATGGCTTCTGCAAGGGCATGCAACATTACATTTCAGATACTCCGAGGAATTTGCCGGAGGCCTTGCTCTTTAAAGTCTCCTTGTACCCCGGCTTTCAGTTTTACCAGAATTCTGAGACAGACATATCTTCTTGTTATCTAGACAGTCAGGTTAAGATAAGATTCAAGCAAAAGCAGTATCTTTTGGCAACATGAGAACAAAATAGAAGATAGGGAGCCATAGGAAGAAGCAAAAGTAGAGAAAGAAAAACAAATAAAAACCCCGCGTGTTCATCCTATTAACACTAACCCAACAGTTTCACAGTCAGGTGTTAGCTGGAAAAAGGATGGTGATGCTTGACCCCTTGTAACTCATACTGGGCCTGCCCCCAATTTCTGACCTCCTCCTTTTTATCAGCTCTAAGAGCATGCAGTGAGTCATCGAGCCATTGATCCAACAAAAATCAATTTGGTAGAGTTAGTTTTCAAGTCAGATCACCAGGCTGAGCCAACTCACCATGTGGCCATGCAATTGCTAGAACCCATCCACGGAAATCAGCAGTCAGGAAGCGAGAGGCACCACACCTTCGGTGATAACACAATCTTGAAATAAGCAGTCACAAAAGTCTTTCTGTTCATCTGACTTGTACATCTCGTGTCTGATCAATCTTCCTAAACATTACACTGTGAACATCCATTACATAAAACCTTTCTGCTCATTAAAGAAAAATAACACCCAAAATAAAATTTCTCCTCCAGGCTGATTTCCTTCTCACAGGGAATATTCTGACCTTTCTTTCTAATCGAAACATTTCACTTCCTCTCTTTGGAGATACAGAAGTCTTTATCAGACCAGATGTCATCTAACGCTCTTGACTTACAATAATAATACTCAATTTCAACAAACGTTCAGATGTTCCATGATTTTTCTACTACTTGGCACTCAGTTTGCATTTTCAGATTCTAAGCAGCCCCTCCTCTGAAACGTCTACTCTAACTTGTTTCAGGTATCAGCACGCAGAATGACATACACAGTTTTACTGCTGTATCACCACTGCATGCACAACGATAAATTTAACAGGGACCACTGATTTGACCCCAACAGCTTCCATTGAGGAACACTGCAACAATTTAGCACTACTTCTCATAAGGTTTCAGTTTGCTATTTTTATGTGTAAAAGCAATTGATTAGCTCTTTCCCTAGACTTCAGTTATCAGGTTCCATGTCTTCCAAAAATGTTATGTCGATTATATATTCCTTGTCTAAATACAGGTGGCATACTTAGATGAGAATTTAGGAGGATCCCTCCCCTCATCTAACCTTCCCCTTTCTCCCATACTACAACGTGGAAGAAGCCAGGTACTTGACAATTGCCTCATTCACACGACGATTCACGCAGACTGCATAACCAAGGCTTTAGAAGCAATTAAGAAAAGGTATCTGATGATCAATTTTCTCAGATGAAAAAGACTTTGAAAAAAAAAATTGCAAAGAAAGAGATGCCAGGATTTCTTTACAGAAGCCAATTACAATAGACAGCCATTAACCTGCTTACCTACCCTTGCTTAATTTTTTTCTTTTTTCAAATGAGCTCATCTTCCTCCACTTCATCTTTCTCCTCCCTCATCCATTCTTTCCCCAGACTGCTGCAATAACATGCTTTTATTCACTCCTTTTGACTGCCAGGGCCTTAAACTAATTATTAATTGAGAATGTATCTAAGGATCTGAATGAGAAAGTTGGAAGTAACCCAATTGCCTTTCTCCCCTTTTCATTTTGCATACTGTAACAGCAGCTCTACCTGTTAACACTGCTGAAAATAGTAAATGTGTGATCTTCCTTTCAAAAGCAAATCTATGGCCACTTGGGCAAAAATGTGTATCAATTAAAAACAACATAAAAAACAGAAACTAACTGGAAAAAGCCATTAGCAACCTTGCTGACTACATATAATGTTGTCTCAACAACTTTGCTGTAAGAAAATCCTGCAGCAGAGGGCATCCTGAGTTTGGGAAATCAGACAACTGACACTTCATCAAAAGCCTTGTCCTTTAAAGAGGCTAGAAAGGCATGACCTTACACTGCCTGCTAGTGCAGAGCTGGCTGGTTGTACAACACCGACTCATCTTGTTTCCAGTTGTTAAATTACATTAAAGGACAGCTAAAAATATATTAAATATTTTCCTATTACTTTTCCATGCAAGCAACTGCTGTAGTTACAGCAAGAGCAACGTCCAGGCAAATGCTTAGTAACGGGGGAGGGGGACGTCCAGAGTCCTTCCAATGCATTCTAGATCAAAAACGTAATATTCAGATTGCAAATGCAGAATTTAAAAAAAGATCTTTAAATTTGTTGTAACAACAAGAACTGGAGCATTTATAATAATCAAAATAGGAAAAATATACATGTTTTCCTAAGATGTCAAACAGATCTGAACTATGGTTTTCACTTTCACCTACCCCAAATTTTTGCCCTTTTTTCTCCCAAAATACAAGTAATTGCGACCAGTCTACCTGTGCTATGCAATATATTGAATTCAGAGAAATATCACACTGACATGTCTCATCCTCCCAGCTGCAGATTACCCACAATTGAAAGAAATAAACAAGGAAGACCCATCTGAAAAAAATCATGTAGTCAATGTTTAAAGCACACTTTGTGCCAAAAATGGAAGTCTTAATTGATTAATGATCTCAAGGTCTCTATCGCCATCTAGTGAAAAATCACCACCAGTACCACACTCTCCAGAGAAATTATCTCCCATTCAATGGAATCGCATACACTAATTCATCCCCTGGATCCAGCCTGCGTACGACCCCAGTTTTGAAGACCTTCCTGTGCTTCTGCTCCATGGAGTAAGGGTCAAGCAGCACTACTGCACATCTCACTAAGGTTGATTCATCAGAATTCAGCTCCTGTGGGAAATTCTGTCAACTGTTTACAGATTACTCTGTCCTGGCACTAAGATCTGCCTTGATAAATGGCATTCTTTCTACGTTGTATTTAACAACTCTGCCATTAAGCTGAAGTGACCATGTCACACACTAGCATAGTTTAAAAGTCCTTAAAATGGCAACGTGTAATCACAACAATTCTTAGTCAACGTCAGGAACTCCGTGGCAGTTCCAATACATTTCGTGCACTGGCATAGCCAAGCCACAAACCAAAGTTCAGAGTCCACAAGTGGCAATACAAAGCACTCAGTAACATACATTTGCAATACTCAGTTCTTCTACAGTCGTCAGTCCCACGATTAGGAAGCACACAATTAGTCACACAATTACAGAAGCCAAAGCTCATTCTCTCCCAGCTACATTAAAACTTAATGCTGTGGTGAGCTTCAAGAACTCAATTTGAAATGCATATTCTCTGCTTTAAATTCTCTGTCAAGACTTACAATTGAACTGCAATTTTGCTAAAGAAATACTAATTTCACTTTTCAGTCTACACAGGATTTTCCCCACTTAGAAATCTGCATTAAAGACATCTGCATACCTACCTGCATTTACCAAGGCCCTCACAAAAAATAAAAAATTATTGATCATCATAAAGGCCATTAAAATACAGAGCAGTATTTTTTCTGTAATAGCATCTTTCGATTTACCTTTTCATAACAAAGAGCCAGATGTCCTGATACTTAACATTCACTTATTTTATACTAGCATTTAGTGGTAAGAGGTAACCTTAATATGAAGTTACAGAATAACATTTTTCTAGATGAAATATTCCAACTCATAAAAACAAGTCAGAAAACTAAGGTGTCACCTTTTACAGCAAAAACTACTAGTCATGAAATAAGGAACTAATAAAGCTGTACCTGTTTATTGACTACCTACATAAAAATGCAAGTTTTCCTAATAGAGCACAAACAATGTGTTTCATCTGAATGCATCTTCCACAGAAGCACAAAACTACAGATTCTGAAAAATTCTCAAGTTTTCAGAAGTTTGTTATCTTCACAGTGTCAAGATCACTAGAAAAAAAGACAACTTCAGCTCTACGGGAGGTGCTCTGCTGGCCAGAGGAGACCTACCAAGACTGTAACATCCCACTGACTTCAGCACCAGTGCTGTCAGATGCAGTCTGGCTGCCACTTATCTTCACTGGAACCTCTGTGCTTTGCTCCCAGCAGCCCCATCTCACAGAGCTCCTTTTAGAACTGCACAGGGGACAACACACTCCAGGCAATGTTGTGTCAAGGCGTTCCTAAAACTCAGACCAGCTACAAAATTGCAGGCGTAAGTGTGTAGTAAAGGTCTGGCAGAAAGCAAGCCCAGGTCTAGCACAATCAAAATTTAAGAGGTATTGAAATCCTTCTCAACCGAAAAATACCTATGTAAAAGAAAGCATCTCAAACGTTCCCTAGCACATGTTGTACCATCTATGATTCTGTTTCTGATTTCCTCGCCACACAGTAACCCATTCCACCATTACCTTGGAACACCCAGGTTGGACGGGGCTTCGAGCAACCCGGTCTACTGGAAGGTGTCCCTGCCTAACACCTGCAGGGTGTTAGAACTGGATGATCATTAAGGTCCCTTCCAACCCAAACCTTCCTGTGATTCTATGATTCTATAACACAGAAACACCAGAATTTGATGCACTATTATACTAAGAATTATAATAAATACTAAAATACTAAGAAGTATTTTTCCTTCTTAACACAGAAGCCAAAGGCGCCAGTGTCTATATATACACCTTGTTTCTGACAGGTGCTCAACATAACTAATGGAGAACAATAAATCAAAAATCAAACTCATTAACTATAAAATACTACGAGAAAATATGATCTATGCAATATCCAGCTGCTGTTCACGACAACCTTGTAGACAAATACAACAGAATCTTCCCTTGCACCAAAAAAGATAGTTTTTCTTATAGGAAATGTCAACATTAGAATTCACATGGAAGCACAACTCATTTACAGTTATCAAAGCTGGAAATTATTTCCTAGTTAAATGTGTACAAGGTTAAACATACAGGTTACACAAATCCTGGGAGGACAGCAGATGTGAGGTTGCCCTAGAGAAGTGTTAAGATGGGAAATCCTTGAAAAATAAAGATGTGTTATCAGAAACACTGTGCAAATCAGCTGGGAGTTGCAAGCGGACCTATACAAGGACAGCTGTACCCTTAAGTCCCAAAGAACACATGCCTCTGAACAGAGACGTGAATTCTTCCATCTCCTGGATCAACTGAAAGACTGACCAGCCACTGTCACATGCGTCACCTGGACCTCTGCAGACTCCTGCTTGCCCAAATTCTCCTTCATCAAGAGCTAACAAGCAGCAGCATAAAGAAACTGCTTTAAGATGCCGTGTATTTGTGATATGCTTTGGATCTGAAATGATTACTTTCTCCCCTAGCTAATCTGATCTGCATTCAGCCACTATTGTAATCAACAGGAATAGTAGTTTTGCCTATAGCATTAAAAGACTCTCTTAAAAATAAAATCTGTCCCTGAGGCTAATGCAAATCTTAAGGAACAAAAGGTTCTGAAAATAAGGCCCTAATACATAACCTCTCGGCACCAGGTAATTAACTAGCCCTGTCACAAAATTCTGGGTTTCAGGAAACTCAACATAACAGGGCACAAGACAGATTGGCCAAGCTCATCCAAAGCTGATATGTACCACTGAATCAAAGACCAACCCACCAAGCAGAACTGGAAACTTTTGGAAAATGTGAAAGCAGCCCTGATTTTTCTTTTTCTTTTTTTTTTTTCCATATCATAATCCAGTCTGATGAAACCAGAACAGTTTAATTCAAAATAAGGCTCAAACCAGAGCTTCAACTTGTCTTACTTCTTGAGATATTTATCCCATTCTTTTCCATACATTAGATTCTCCTTTTTCTCCCCAACTGCACTACAAGACAAATTAAATCTACAGTTCCAAAACCAAAATCAGATTTGAAAACAAGTGAAGACCACTATCCTAGTCAATGAGAAGTAGGCAGCTCAAATTCACTTTCAGGTACACGTGTTCACAACCTGTGCAGCGACTTACCTCTCTCCCTTTATGTGTCACCAATGCAGCCAAAGGCTTGGCATAGAATCTGCTGTAGGAAAATCCTAGGCAGCCATACATACTGTTAGCGGTGAGTTTCAAAGCTTTCTGTCTGATATCATACTGAAAAGAAACATAACCAGCAAAAATGATACAACCATAGCCAACAGAGAAAAGAACTTAATCTTCAAAATTACATTCACTGCTTTTTATATAGTCTGCAGCAATGATGGGCTCCAAGAAAAGCACATTACAATCACTGCTCACTACTAATCATGCCTATTCTGCAAGGCTGATCAGTGCACTTAAGGGGAGTGGGAGGAAAATCAAAGAGTTCCATAAAACACACCTGTAAATAAAGGTCAGGATTTAAGTCTGGCTGTTTCATTAACTGCTTCACTTGGCGCCTTCTCTCCACCAGTTTCCTGATTTCTTTAGGCAAAATTCCCATTTCCAGAGAAGGGTCCGGAAGCTCTGGAATTTCTTCCTCTTCTTCAACCTGTCAAATGGTGACCAGTGCTTAACATTTTTTGCTTGAGAGTTAGGTTTTAATGCGTACAGTGAAAAGGTTGGGGGGTGGGCAGGGACAGGACACAGGAACAACACAGCTCATACCTACTCCTCCTGAAAGAGCATCCAAACCCATGCCTGTTTAGAACAACAGGCACGAGGGGCTTTTTCTGTGGTATTTAACTACACCACTTGGTCCCTGCTGGGGGACAGGAACTAAGCCTGTCTGTCTGGAGGAAATCCAACAGAAACATGGACCGGTAGCAGCGAGGAGTTGTTTTTTTTTTTTTT
>WBMW01000255.1:641215-652651 GCA_013396635.1 Penelope pileata
AATCTGTGTATAACATATACATTTGTGTAGGAAAGAGATACAGACAGATATAAGCACACAAGCAATCCTTTCCCTAACGAAATAATACCTTTATTTTATTTTTTTTTTTAATTCTTTTCTAAGAATTTTTGGTGCTCTGAACTGTAAAGCGAAGCACATGATCTGTGGAACTGATCCTCCGAATAAACTGACAAAATGGAAATTGACAACAACAACAGCACAAAAACCCCACCCCAAGCAATTCTAGCACAGGAAAACAACAACCCTAAAGAAAGCACTCATTTGTCCTATTAGCATATGTGAAGAAACAATGGCTCAGCAAAAATAAAGATATTTCAAGCTTAACGGAAGAGAGAGAAAGACTGTGAGGACGGCACTCTAGTAAAGCCACCCAAAAAGATCCTTAACAAGAAATGACACTAAAGCTTGATTCAATACCATGCCATGAGAGAAATCAAAATGAGCTGTTTCAATCTGAAGCACGCTTAAGAAAAAGGGATAAATCCACAGAAAGTTTGGAGAAACTTGATGAAGCAAGTCCAAATACTTTTCCCCTCATTTCTGCCGTAGTACTGACATTTTAGTTGATACAAGACTACGTCTCATAACTACTTATGGACAACGCACTTATTTCAACCAGTGAGCTGATCCCAGTTAAAAATAAAAGCCTCAGGTTTAACCTTTAGACCTGACAAGCTCACTGCTTCAGTTTACAGCATAGCTCCACCAACTGTGCCAGCACAGCGCAGAAAAGGACCATAAGCAGCCATAGACAACACAGCTGCTGAGAAAACAGCACATAGAAGGACACTTCCAGGAGGTTCTTCAGTTGCATTTAATATGGTCTAATGCTTTTTTAAGTAGTGTGAATTTCAGCGAAGCTGGTCCCACAGCTGATATAGTCACAGCAGCGCTCCCTGACCCACACCCCCAAAGCACACTCAGAGCTGCCCTGGTGTCTAATAAAAGGTTGTTTTATTGCATTCCTTCCTTGAGCACGAGACTTGTGTCTCCTTCATGGAGGAACGCTTGTATCAATTCTATGGGAACTTTAAGGAGCCAAGTGACAAAGAAATTGGCCAAAGGGCTCAGAAATTGCTAGGAGGACGTGGATCTGAAAAGGACTAATGGAGCCTGACTAACAATCTTGTTTCACAAGGATATCAAGTCAGAAAATGATAGGTCTTATTTAGATGGGAGATAACTTACCAAGACACTAATGAAGTACTACTGAAAAGAAGATGGCATATATCCTATTCCCCAAGCCAAAACATGCTATGACGCATCTTTAAACAAGAATTTTTTTTTTCAAGTGTGAAAGGAAAAATAAGAAAATAAGAAAAGTCAAACAGTGCAAAAGAACAATTTCTTAAAAAGATCATTCACAGAAAACACACTGAATTTAAGGCAGTCACAAGTTAAGGCACACAAACCTCTGCCCTTTTCTGTGCTTCTGATGACAGTCGCTGCACTGTGGTAAAGCAGATGTTAAACTCCTGGATAATTGATGGGTACAAGCTGTTGAAGTCAAGAAGCAAAATAAACTTGTCATAAAAACCTAAAAGAGAGTTTAAAACAAAAGGGACGATTATTCAGTCTCACTGAGGACTTCAATTCCAAAATTAGTATTTAAGTGGCAGCAGTACATCATATCCCATTTCTGTACTACATTTCCGTCCCACAAATCCCTTCCAATAGCTGTTGAGATGTACCACTACCCATTGAGGGCAGCTGTCAGAAGTGGAACGATCCAACCCTAGTAACTCATCAGAGTTGAACAGATACCTTCTGTGTTGCTATAGGACACTCGTACAGTTTTCCCCACGCTGAGGAGAAACTGAAAGAAAACTTACGTGTCCATTAGAAATTCATATGCAGATACACAGCCTGAATTCCTCTCAAGAGCTTAATATTCTTACAAAAAGCTAAGAAAACTGTTTCCCAAGAGTAAGTAACTCCACAACCCAAGCTGGGAACTTTAGTGTATCCAGAAGGCAAGAACAAACCCACACCGTACTCCTACAAGATACAGAGATTGCCCATTGCAGTCTCTGCATTAATATAACCTACCTGTCTCTAACCTCAAAAAAGAAAGAAAATTGCCACATCTTACCGACTTTGGGATCCAAGACTAAGCCCCCAGCATACGCTGCTTTCTTTTTCCCTATCTTTGATTTATTCTGATCTTCAAAATCTTCATCTTCATCCACCTACATTTGGCATTTAAAAAAGTCATTATCTAGACTCCAAGATCTCTATACTGCTGGAGGAGTTATTTTTGGCAAATCAAATAGGAAATTGGGAGCCACAGCATACAGTTCCCTTTAAAATGCACTAAAAACACAATATTTTCACCACAACCTTTATTAAAGCTCTCACGTCTCAAAACAGCATTCAAGCCAACTTATATGGGAAAAAGCTGACAATGAGATTGCCGAGACTTAAGGAATTGCCATCATTCATTAAAGCACTACTATGTGTTTTCTTGCTATCCGTAAAAGCCAATAGCAAGGAAAAAAAAAAAAAAACTCATGACCCACAAGAAGTATCATTGCCAATAAAATCAAAATATAATTTTTGGAATTAAAGCAAGTAGACTATAATTAAACAAATAAAAACAGTATTACTGATCTAAAGAGTATTTTGCTATCTGTTTCATTGTAGCAAGAACTTTTCTTCCAGATGCTCAATGCTATTGTGAACCGATTAAAATACAAACACTGCTTTGACGCAATGATACAATCAACAGAATTTATTACTTTGAAATTTGCTATTAAATTTACTTAA
Organism: Penelope pileata; assembly: GCA_013396635.1. Classification (NCBI taxonomy): domain Eukaryota; kingdom Metazoa; phylum Chordata; class Aves; order Galliformes; family Cracidae; genus Penelope; species Penelope pileata. The sequence continues at coordinate 644,003 of WBMW01000255.1, forward strand.
AAGGAAGATTAAAAAGCAAAAGACAGTGAAAGAAATGCATTCTGAAATTTTAATTTGTTTACTAATAAGCATATAAATGTTTCTGTACGTATATTTACAATAGCATTATCCAGAGAATTTTTTCTTAAAAATCCCTGGATCTTTTACCCACATTTTCCACTTCTTCACCTTACAAATCATACTTGAAATACTGTTTATCAACAGAATAGTTTTCCTTAATTGTTGGGCATGTGCATGTCTCTTAGATGACACAGCCTGTCTTCTGTAATCATTTCGTACAGCCAAGTGCTTGGCCACCTTCAAACTGAAAGACAACCAAGTTTCCACAGATTCCTGATACAATGAGAAAGGGGATACAATGTGCCTTTAAGCAAACATTTGTCCATTGTTGACTCAGCAAAAACCATTTTTGAATTAATCATAAGCTGTAAAGTTAAGTTATACTTAAAACTGGCTATGTTTGTGCTTTCTGTGGTCTCACAGAACAGTAAGATGCAATAGTTAAAAGAATGTGGGGTTTCTGGTTTTTGTTTGTTTGCCTTTTTAAATAAGAATTCTCAAAGAGAAAAAAAAAAAAAAGGACCCACCAGCTTCTGTAGAGGCTTTTTAAAAACTTGTTTGTCTGGGACTATGTAGTCTTTTTCGTAAAATGCATGAAGCAGCAAGAACTCATTACGTTCAGAACGTCCACCCATCATTGTCCTTGACTATAGAGAGGGGAAGAAAAAAAAGAATTCATAGCAAAGCATAGAAAACAAACACTGATGTGCAAAAATAGATTAAGAACTGTCCTTCAGCTAGCGTAAGTTCACCTAGCACTACCATTATGCTGTACCATTAACATGGACAAAACTCAAATGTGATCTCTTTACAGAAGTTTTACACCATTAATTGACTAGATCAAACTCTCACATTCGCCACAGCAAAAAAAATACAGTATCAAATATTCTAAATTAGTGTGTATTAATGAAAACTAGCAGTCAAACACAGAAAACACAGAACTGTCTCTGTGGGGGAAAAGAGAGGGGAAGAAGGTCATAAAAATGTACCATAACATTCCCAGAGATGTTTGTAATCTGAAGGGCTAGTGGCAGAACATTCAGCTCACACATGACCTGGAGAATGAACTTGGCATCTGTCCAGGTGTTTTCCAGCATGAAGAGTAAGTGAGGAGAATCACTGGAAAAAGAAGTGGAACAGCCCGGTAAAGTAAAATCAGGTGAAGTAAATAAAGCCTGTATACTGCATGGAAAACTCCTGGCACCTTTAGGACACCAGCGTTGAATTAAAAAGCAGTTTTATTTAACTTAACTACTTTTTTAATTATCGTTTTTAGTTAAAAGTTAAATAAAGTTTTCATATCCTGTTAGCGTATCTAAATCCAGTTCTCACAAATCAATTTGCACTGCACATAAGCCATCACCCACCAGCAGCTTATCATTAGGAATAATTAAAATTATAAAATACTGTTAAAATAATATATTATTCTAGAAACACCAGTACATCAAAGTCAGTACTTCCATGACCAATCAAATAAGCAAGCACAAAACTGTGCAGCAGGAAACTAAATAGCACCTACACTTCCCAGTGAAGGATTAGAAACACAAGTCAGCAACATACCCGTACATATTTCGAACCTCCTCTGGTAAAATTGTTACCCTCTCTGTTTTCAGAATCTGATGGACCAGTTCAGACAAATGGTAACTCTTGCAACGAATTAACTCTTTAGCCGAAATTTCTACATCACAGATCATTCGACCGCATGCAGCGTTCCTTTCACCAAACCCTCCTCGACCCTTAACCAAGTAGGGAGAAGGAAAAAAAAAAAATTGAAGAAAACAAATGAAATAATCAAACTTTAACAAAGAATATATACCCAAAATATACCCTTACAGAACTCAGACTACCACTGAAATACTCAGGCTTTATAATCACATCTTAAACTAATTCCACTGTGTCTCAATACATGTGGATATTAAGAAATAGATTGGTAACTCATTATCAGTTAGATCTTAATTATTAAACCACTATGAAAGTGGCATTGATTTTTTTTTCCTCAAGTAATTTGAACAGTCCCAAGGAGACTGTGGGTGTGCATTTTTTTGTTCAAGGGTATTTTTTGTAGCGACAGCGGGACCAAAAATTCAAAGAACAAGCCACACAAAAACACTCAGCTCAGCCTCTAGGAAGGACAGGAACAAACTGGAAAGCAGTCAGGCTCTGCACTTTAATATTCCAAGCCTTGTGCGCTGTCCTCTGAACAAATATATGCTAAGAACTACAGAATTATTAACCTAGCAGTTCTCAATAGGATGATTCACCAATCAATCCAAATTACATTTTCTCATTTTACAGTTACAGCAGACAAAGACAGTCACAGTAAAGACTATTGCAATTAATCTGTCATTACCATCATCTACTTGAAATCTGTAAACTAAATTAGCCTAACTTGAAAATTAGTTTAGCTTATTACTGTAATAAAAGTCATATAAACACTCATCACTTCTGATCTGGGACACATGAAATCTAGCATGACCAACAGTCAAAATACATCAGTGTCACATTTACAATTCCCCATCAAAACTAATTCATTTTTAATCATATGCAACATAAAGGGTCTTAAAAGACTTGAGCAATCTTATTACCCCAAGCTTTGGCATATTGGACCTCCTCAGTCGACCTATCTTGGACCAATGAGGGACTTTGCACACATTAATTCTTTGAAGCAGCACTTCCAGATCAAATCCATAAATATTGTGACCCTTGCAGCAGAAAAAATAACAAAAAAAGGTTACAACAAATGCAAATTGAAAGACTTACTTTCACACAGTCGCTATTCCTTTGCCCTTTGTGATTTTTTCATCTAATTGATGGCATTATCTCCCTCATGGAAAGCACTTTCTAAGAGAATGTTCATCAACAGTACTCATTAGTCTTAACACTAACAATACTGTTCAGCAGAATACCAAAAACAGCTCCGCGGCTAGCTCGTAACACACACAATTCAGCTTTATGCTTAGATAACAAAGACTAAGATTTAAAATTTTCAAGAAAAAAAATCCTATCCTTTATACAATATATAAAGTTAGCTATAAACAATTCCTTTTCTCTCTCTTCTTATCGACGTCCGAAGTCCATAGTGACATAAAAATAATGTGGTTTTATTTTGTTTCCTTTGATACAACAGTTAGGCACTGCTGTTAAATCCAGACAGGAAGATCTGTCATCCAGTGTTTACGTATCAGACCACTCCAGCAATATTTCTAAAGCTTAAGCAGTGCTAAGGACATTGATGACACTGGCCTGCAACCTCTGCTGAGAGCAGAACGCTACCCTGATGAACAAAAGTCTATGGGGAGGGGAGCAGTCAGTCACCAGGAGGTGTCTGAAATGGTGAGCCTGCACATCTGTATGGTACACACACTATGGTGCAACATGGAAGCTCCTTACAATCCAAAAGAAGCTCTACAGCTGTAGCAGAGTGGACCTCTACCGCCATACCTTGTTTTTCAAAGGCACTAATTAAATCAGGTGCATAGTAAAACATACTGCTCTGCCATTCTTAGGATCAGAGCTCTCACACCTCCACTACTGGCATCTCAAATCTACAAACCTCGGCTGCAGTCTTTCCACCAGTTCCTACTCCTACCACCAAGACGCCAGGCTCATAGAGGGAATCCTGGATACCAGCTGCAGTGAGCTGATCCCAAGAGGAATCCAACTGTCTGTGCATCCTATTCTCAACACTGGCTCTAAGTATTTGTATATATCTACAGAAGAATATGAAGTTGGATACAACTAACCTCAGCTTCCTTCCAACTGCCTTCAAAACTTCATTAAATGAAATTCAGGACTGTACGCTATTTAAACGTACCAAAAATAGACAGTGAGTAATTACAATAAAAACTCAGCTGCCAAGACAGTAGGAAACAAAACAAAGCTCATTACAAAGCTTTGTTTACATCCCATGGATTCATATAGGTCATTATTTTGATTTACAGCATAACACTCTAAATGGTGATACAAATTACACGAGCATCTGAACTGAAACAGACTCAGTATACAAAAAGCTCCTATTTTTCTAGAAAACCATGAGGGTTCGTTTTGTCTGAGTTAAGAAAAAAATACGTATTTCAAATACTACTGAAATACTGCCTATTTCAGATATTATGGGAAATAATAGGATGTATAAAATGCTGTCAGAGAAAATTCTGTATCATCTTTGTACCAAAGTATACTTGCTGCCTTATAAGCAAATTCAATTCACGAAGCAGTCCAAGATAAACATGAAAAGAAACTAAAAGAGGACAAAGCAAAAAGAACAAAGGTGACCAACTGACAACATGCTTTAATTTAACTCTCAAAGTCTCAGAACTACTCACCACAACAACATCTGGGTCAATTTTGTGAATCTTCGCAAGGAAAAATCCCAGCAGTGTTCTCTCTGTTGCAGCAATTTCTATTTTAGCATTCTAAAAGGAGCAAGAGAGCACCTGATTTCAATGACCCAATAAGTTTAAAATGGAAACATCTCCTCTCCCCTACTAGTTACAAGACAATAATAAAGCACCACAGAGTTCTCCCTTTCCTTCTGTAATTCAAGGCTTTTTGTTCTCACTCATGTAGACATAGAAAGCTTTTCTCATAGGCTTTTTTTTTTTTCCTTTTCCATTTTGCCTTTGTATGCAGGTGTCTAGTGGTATTTTAAGAGCCTCCTAAGAATCAAGCACACCGGGAAAATGCTCCATGTGCATCCTTCACTCACAGGTTTAAGATCACACAGAAAGAGAGGAAAAACAAAAACAGGCCCTCCCAAGGCCCTTTAGAAAAGGTAAATTTTGACAGATTTCACTATCCAAGGAAAGCAGAAAAATTTTCCTAGTTTATCATGAGTACGCACTTGTGTATAATGAAAATTAATCTCAATTTTAAGCCTCTTTGCAAAACCTTTGGAACTCTCTCGTCTAAACACCCCATCCATCCTGTAAGCACTACTGGCAGTAGTACAGAACCACACAGAGCATATACCTCTGTTTATAGCAACACAGAATAAATACCTAGATTTTTGTGGACTGGAAAACTAATGAAATAATCCTGCCATTCCTCTGCACATTTCTCTTACAGGACTCTCCCAAAATTAACACGAGGTTCATGTTTTAAGAGGTACTACAGTCAGAGGGCTAACCAAAGGGAATTACCTTTTTTTTAATAGCTTCTTTGAAGTCATAAGGGAAAATGCAGTCGTTTGGTTTGGAAACAGCTGCAAAAGAAATTATATTTGTTCTTACATACAGGTTCTTAATTGTAACCTCCATAAGCATTCACCCACAACAAAGAGAGCTGAGGAAAACTAACCTCTAATTCCAGAGAGCTACCCTTTTGTGAATACGTGCCTTTAATGTCAAATGTCTAGAAACACAACATTCTTTTATTAAAAGTCACGTCTCTCAGATTACAACTGCTGTCTTTTAATGAAGATTCTACGTAAAATGTCTTATTTAACTTCTCACCATCTAATCTGGCTATCATGATGGAAAAAACGATCAGAAAAGCAAAGCCACGGAACAAACAGATTGTGAGTTACTGCAAGCTGCCTACTACAAATCTAGAGTTCAGAAGTTTACAGCTTCTTTTAAAAGACAACTGTTCTGGAACACTAACTGATGAGACACGAACCCAGAATCATCTCACCTAGATTCTTCTCTTTGCAAGAACCACTAACCAAACATTCCTGTTTTGTCTAAGGACAATTAAATCACTTCTGAATTTTGAGTAGACCTTACACACACATATGTCTTTAAGATAACTGAGTAATCAGGAAAGTACTAAATAATTCTAGTTAGTCATATTTTAGGATATCAATGGAGATTACAATTACGGTTCACAGCTTACTAAGAACTTCTTCTCACAAGTATTTGAAAGTCTTTACTACTTCCACCTAGGATTCCAGTTTCAAAATTTAGCTGATCCCACTGCAGGAGATTTTCAATAGGTCTTGTGGCATTTTCTTTTTCTTTTTTTGGTTTTTTTCTTCCCAAGTTCTATTGAGAAGAACCTAACTGGAAAATAATTAAGTGGTAGTAAAATGGTCTAAACTCAGGGGTGAAAAACATATGACAAAACAGAAGTAAAATGAACAAAAAAGATAGGAAACTACATAGAGGAAGGTTACTTCACATGACCTCAAGCTAAGATTTCCAGTAAAGTTTTCAACAAAAGTCAGTATCTAGTAAATAAGGAGAAAACTCTGCCTGAGAGCCAGAAGTTATTCACTCTGTCAGGTGACATTTAAAAAAACAACTACAAAAGAAGGAAGACACTCCGCTCTGAACAAACAGTAATTTCTTCCCCCCCACTCATAACCTGTCCCAAGTACATACCACAGAAGTGTGTCTGAAAAGGAGGCTGAGGTGGAGCTTTATCCAAAGGAAATTTCTGATGAATTAGAGCTGCTATAGCCACAATCTAGACCAAGGACATAAAAAATACACATCAGCATACAAATGATCACTATCAACACCTGTATCTTCCCCCCATCACATACTTTTTCATTTTTTTTTTTTTTAGTTTCCTTGTCTATTTTTTTCCTTGTATCTACAAACAAAAAAACCCACCTTTTTAATATGATGTTCAAATATAAGAAGTTAAAAAAGAGTTATGAATTGGTCTCAAGTAAAAAAACCAACAAACCCATAATTTACTCTTAAATGATTATTGTAGAATTGAGATGAAAAACAATCAATTTTGGAAAATCCTGCTTTTATCAAAGTCTTGTTCCAAATCTGAACAAATCCCACAACTTAGGGGATAACCTATGAAGTGCAGAGGAGATGTGATCGGGGCAAGACGTGCCGTAGAGCTTCCCCTGAAGCAGCTGTCAAGACTGCCAAGAAGTTTTAGTGTTTAGAAGATATTGCACTACTGCTGCTTCTGCTTGTTTTGCTGGCAGGAGTCCTGGCTCCCCACACCAGTCAAGAAAACCCAACAGAAGACAAATCAGACAGGCTTTAGAAACATTTTGGCAAGCAGAGTCCTGCTAGTACTTGGCTTATGTCTCATTAGGTTGGCTTTAACTTGATCAAGATGACTAATTTTTCTTGAAAAATTTGTCAGCCTTCTTTTTCTTCCACTCAATAAGCCAGAGACAACTATCCTATAAAGTGAATTCTAAAATCTCTTCCAGAGACTTATGGGAGACTTATGTTAAAAAAAACAGATAAATGTGTCTAATCACACTTTCTGGTCTGCAGTCCACAATTGAGGATGGCCACCCACACCTCTCCTACTTTCTGAGAAAAGAGTCTCAGGGAAAAATCACAGAATTACTAAGGTTGGAAAAGACCTCTAAGATCATCAAGTGCAGCCCCCAACCCACCACCACCATGCCCACTAACAACCATAACCCTCAGTGCCACATCTCCACATTTCTTGAACACCTCCAGGGACAGTGACTCCACCACCTCCCTGGGCAGCCTGTGCCACTCCTTCTGAGAAGGATTTTTTCCTGGCACAACTTGAGGCCATTCCCTCCCGTCCTATCGCNGCAGCTGACAGCTAGCACCCCCGATTATTTTCTGTCAGGCAGCTTTCCAGCCACTCTGCCCCAAGCCTATAGCATTGCATGTGGTTGTTGTGACTGAAGTGCAAGACCCGGCACCAGGCCTTGTTGATCCTCATACGATCAGCCTCAGCCCACCAGTCCAGCCTATAATAGCTGCTGTAAGTTTTAGACTAGGTTCTAATTCTACTTCAAGAAAATACAGTCATTCTACCTAGGACATGTAACACTAAAATCTATTAAAAAAAAAATATCTATTAACAGATGTTCTGGGATAGTCTTATTCATAATTATTATGCAAAACTGACAAAATAGGACACCTTAAAAATACGTAGGATCTGCTGTCACAGTTATCACCCAAACAGTCCCAATGAACCCACAGAGTTTTACTTATGCTAGTAAACTCTAGTAAACGCTTCTTTTAAACACTGGCAGCCCAGAAGTTATTCAGTAGTAAACATACTTACATATGTTATAAGGTGATGCTCTTCCAAGCCTTTAGAAAAATTTCAGTGCAGACCAAACACAGAACAAAACAACACCAAAATCAAGAGCAGATTACTTACCTCATTCTGGTGAGTCTTTGGGTTCTGAGTAGTCTTCATGCTGAGGGACATGACCACAAGAGGAGGAGGAGGAGGAAGATCTTTAACCACGTTCACCAAGACAGGCTTCATGGCCACCGCCTCTATCTTACACCAGCTGACAGGCTGATTTGAGGGCTCTAGGGAAACAATATGAACCACCTTCACTCTTCTGGGAATCACAGTAAGATTCCTCTAACAGTACCATCATTAAAAGTTAATTTTTTTTTTTTTTTTTGCCCTTCTGGGCAAGATACAGATTAATACTACCAACATTTTGTTAACTTTCAAGACCCTCATTTACCAGTCATATGTCTATTCACAGCAGGGGCTCTTTAATGCCAAAAAAAGAAAGAAAAGATTTGTATCTAGGCCAAGAAGATGCCCTGTCTCTCCTGTTAGCAGCCTAGAAGTCCCTAGTCTACTCAATTCCCAATTCACACATCACAGTTATATCAGTTATATGTCTTAAGCTGAGGCAGACAGCAGGGGACAAAAAAAAAAAAA
>WBMW01000255.1:660234-675487 GCA_013396635.1 Penelope pileata
GTGGGTTGCACATTCCTTTTAGCCCTTACTCCCCTTTTTTTTTTTTTTTAAAAAACTCTCAGGCTTCAAACAAGTTCTTGTTACAAACGCAAGCTGAACATAGTGTAAAAATAGTATGCTGCAGTGATTCATCTGCGTTATTCCACAGAGCTCAGCTCAATTACACAAGCCTCTGGTCATAACTGCAGTGAATGAATGCTTTGCTGCAGAGTAATCTGCCCTTCAAGTGGCCCTTCAGAGAGCAGAAATGAGCAGCAGTGATTAGCTGCTAAGTTTCTAAGTGGAGTATAAGGCTGCTTTCAAATTGATTTGTGAAGACTTGCTAACTTGGCAGCAGTGCAACCCACTGAAGCTGCAATTAGCAGCAGGTGCAGGAGGAAGTGATATGGCTTAAGTGTATCTGCTCACAGGGACAAAGTTTGGTGCTGGCAAGGCCAAGACAGGCGCACGCGCACAGGCAGGGAACAACTTGTCTCAGTGTATAAACACTGGCTCTCTCTGTGTTATCAGAAAACAGAATACTCCGAACAAAAGAACTTTGGGCACATCGTAGGTATGCTAATAACTTTTCTAATTACAAACCAGGGGTGGAGGAACTCCCCAAGTTCCACAGCACTGCGCAAGAAGTGAGAGAGTGCCCCAGCAGTTCCCCTAGGGCCTTACAGGCAGCAACAGCACCCCCTGCTGCAGAGATGCAACCTGGCCAGCCAAGCTTCGTAGTACCCTGCCACTTCTTCACTGCAAACTGGAATAGCAGGGTTCACAATACCTTCCTTGAACACTCCTCCAAAGGCCTCACCAGCAGTCCTGCTCTCCCCCTACCTTTCCCTTACCCCCCACACTACTAGCCATAGCCCCCCACTCACTCTGGTCCTCACTTTCTCCTGGAAGGGTTTAATGACCACCAAGCTCAGAAAAAAATACGCTGACAAAATAAAGCTAGAGAGTCTTCTACCAAGTTAAGTGAGTAAAAATCAGTTACCCAAACAATCTGACAAATTCTAACAGCATTTGAATCCTTATTGTTTAGAAACACTGCTGGTAGGTTATTTGAGAGCTTCTCTGAACCCTCAATCCAGTCTAATTTATTCACAAATTACACTTTACAAATACATATTCTTTTGCTAGAACTGTCCTTTAAATGGCTCTCTTGCCACTTATCCCCATGTGATGTTTTTAGAGAGCAAAAAGGTCTTACTACTCTTCATTTTACTAGGCTGGAAAAAAAATAAAGTTCTTTCCTAGTAATCTCTGGTATAACTGATTTGCCTTTTGTCTCATCCTCCCAATTGTCATCTTCTGTATCTGTCGTTGTTGCTTGAGTTCATTGTTCCTCATCAGGATGATCAGGTGTTAAAATATTCTGGATAAGATCTGGTGCCTTAGTGCATCCAAAGACCCCAAATGCACTGCACCGTGTGTCCAAAAAAACAGTCAAGTTGTTCAATCCAAGCTCTACTTAAAAATCAGTAAAAAATTGACAAGCTTTGAACTAAGATCAGAAACAGCAGCTCCAATACTTTCTGCATTGGCTTACCTCAATGCCTAAAAGCTGCCTTTGAAAGTTAAACTATATTATTCTGTTACCTTATTCATACTATTTTTCCCGATTATAATGGAACAGGTCTTTTTTTCCAAGATTCTTTCAGCAGATCTGCATCTTTACAAAGGCCTTTCCCCCTCTTTCCCTTTCTGGAACACAAAAATTTGCAACCTCTATTTTAACTAAGAATTGATTATCCTCGAATTTCCTTTCTCATTCCTGAAAGGATCTTTGAAACAAACTTGTTACAAACTTGATTTTTACTGAGTGTTGAGTTCTTCTCTGTCCAATTCTCACACAAAACAAGTTATAATTAAATATAAAAGTAACACATACAACTGTAAAAGCTAATTTTTCATCAGAATTTTGACAGAAAAAATAAGATAGGAAAAAGTTTTACGAAGTTCCAATGAAACATTCATCTTCCCTAAGTGCTGTAAATAGTGCACTAAGCTTCACATTGTTGACAAGCTGTCATTTCTTGCAAGAATTTGCCATTTGAGAAGCACTGCTTACATTTTCACCGATTTCCCCAGTACTCTAGCTTTGGATTAGATGACCTTCTGAGGGTTCTTCCAACATAAAAGCAAGTTCATGGTAATTCACTTTCCCTTGTTTATGTACTGTTAAAAATCCTACATTTTCACTTGCCACCCCAATTGCTGATCAACTATCCCAGAATTAATCTCATCAAATCACAAGACGGCCAGCCTGACAAAAGTTACAACTAATTCCACGCCACCAGTAACTACAGCAAAAGTCAGCTTTACTACACTAATGATGTTATTTCAGGAAACAAAAGTTTCTGAGCACCTCATTTTAAACATCTTTTTCTCCAACTTGCACGTTGGCCACCCTTCCCCCACACAAACTTCCCATCTCCAGCCTCTCCCTCCCCATCATCCAAAGACGGGCACTCTCTCTATGTAGACGAACAAGCAAGCTTCTTCATACTAACAATCTAATTTGGTCCAAATCTGCAACCCTAACAGCAGTATCAGCTCTTTTACTGCAGTTATGACAAATAATAAATTACTGTATGGGCAAGTTTTCCATTACAGCAACATCTTATTTTTCAATGTTCTTTTAAGAATTTGTTGAGCAAACTGAGCACAGCAACAATAAAACTGCAGAATTACTGCACACAACTACAAGGCCAGAACAGCTTAAGTTTCAAGACTGGATCGCAGCCTTTACACATGTTAACTCCTGTATAAATTCAATATGACAATCCATGCTCCAAGCACACATTCAAAGGATAAATCTGCCAGGGTGAGAAGGATGAAACATGCAAAGAGGAAAAAGTCCATTGTGACACCTGGTCAAAAGCAAAGACAGTCTAATCTCAGTGTACTTATCTATCTGCTGAACAACACCATCTTTTGTTTTAAACTCTAACGTGATGATCTGATAATTGCATTTCAGAATAATTTCCCCACTGGACAGTGTTCCAACAGATTTCCCACCTTTCAAACCAGAACAACAGAAAATGACCAAACAGGATGCTCAAATACAAACCTTGGATTTGAACTTCATAATCTTATACTTCGGTGAAATGCAGTCATTAAATTCCTTGAAAACGCTCATTATGGTTACTGGAGTCTCTGTCTCTTTCCCAGTGGACAGATCCATTTCCTCAAAAACAGAAGTTTTACAAATTAGAGAAAAATCCCAATAGACAGGACTAGTAAGTTGAATTTTGCCTTGATATTACAAACAATCTGTCTCCTGTAAGACAAAACAACAATACGATCAGCCAGGAAAACCTGAACATAAAAAATACTGTTTGGAACAGAGCGTTAAGAAAGCTCTAAGCTGTCTCATAATATTTCAAGACATTTTTACTCTGTGAGCAGCAAATCTAACCGTAAGAATCAGTCTGCACTTGTTAGTTAGGGTCAGGGGAAAGCAGCAACGCACTGCTCTGCATCTCACATGATACACCATGCACACATTGCACACAGCTTTGCCATCCACATCAGACAACACTGACTTCAACAGTTCCCATAAACATGCTAGGAGAACTCAGAACCTGCCATAATCAGAATGAAAGGTACTTATGTTTGACGTGCTTAAAGACACACTTACTGTTTCACGTGGCAGTAGATAAACAGTTCTCTCAATGTTTTTCACCGTCACACAACAGCTGACATAGGTGTTTGCCGACTCAATCCAAACTTTGCCAAACAAAAATACCACACCTAAGGAAGAACAGCAGAGCAAATAATTCAGTATGCAACTCTTAATGCTGCTTAAAGCAGCTAATTATGTATCATTTCTATGTGCACAGAAACACAACCATTTCCTTCTTTAGGTCCTTGAACAACAAATCTTTTCAATGCAATCAGTGCATTCTGAATCATTTTAAACACCAGCTTTATAAATGGATATCTGCACAGTTCTTCACGCCCCTACCTCCATCACTATAGTAACAATGCCTTGATACATGAAATTCAAAATGGCATCACCCAACCAGTCTCAGAATTCTGATCAGATATTCCATTTCTACCTACATTAGTGTGATAATTCATGAGAAAAGAGAGGGAGGGAGAAGTCGCTGAGAGCTGACGATTATCAGAATGCCTGTGCTGTCAATCACTCCTGAAACACTTGTGTCATCTGCAATTTCTCATTCTTGAGCCAGACCAGTACAATTAATCCAATTTTCCTACACTTCAGTACTGTGAGATTAAGACTCTACTAGTAACAAAATCTGGAGAAACGCATTCAGAAGACAACAACTAGAAGTTGACTGACTGTAAGAAGATGTCAACTGTTGTGTTTTTTTTTTTTCCCCAAACAGATGAGGACATTGAAAGATGTATTATATCACAAGAAACACACTAGGATTCTAAGACAGTGGTTGCAATGACAGTAGACATTTCAAAAAGCTTATGTACAGCAGAACTAGCAACTGACTCTTCAGTGTGGACCTCATCATTACTAGACATGCACATCTCTGAGCCACTGAGAATCTGGCATTAGCAAAAATGCTACCAACAGCTAACACATGATGCTAACATTTAAAATAATGCAGAACAAGCGCGACTGAATTTCAAGTATAGTTCAGAATTACAAGTAAAAGAGACTTCCAAGTACACTTGGAAAACCTGATTTCACCTGACTTCTCTTCAAACTCCATAAATAGTTCGGAACTTGATTACATGAGAGACGGTTTCTCTACTATTAATGACATGGGAAATATCAGAGCTGTGACTGTCTCAGAAACAACGTTTCAAATAAGGAAGATTTTAGATTTCGGAACCGAAGTTTCTCCCTGACCTGACAATGCACAAAGCAAGTCCTTTGTTAAGCGCTGTAAATTATCTCTGCCATGCAATCTATCAGATGTAGAGGTACTTTTCTTACTCCATTAGACAGCAGATAAATCAGTGTAGATGCACTAAGATGGATGACAGAGTGACAGGCTAAGAAAAATCATTTCTTGAGTGCTTGGAGTAGATGTGAACAAGACTACTTTTGTCAAGGATAGAGAAGAGAATGTTGCAGTTTTGAAGATGAGAGAGAGGATACATGCTCCAGGTGCTCAGAGCGTCTTAGAGATTTTAATTCAGAGACAATCTTCAAGATTTGGACAGTTTGAATAAAAGGATCTAGAAAGGACTGAAATTGCAGATCAGGAATGACAGGGAAGATGGAGTTCCTGTCCTCAGCAATCACTTCCCCTTTGAGACAGACAGACAGACTCAGGTGGGTTTGTACCCTAGCAGGACCTGGCTGTTTGAACAGCTGGCAATATTAAGAGCACTGGGAAGTTAACTGCCAGAGACAGACATGTAGGCAGAGGAGCAGAGAAGGATACACATTGCTGCCAAAGACAGGATAAAGAGCCGCCCGTATGGCTGAGAAACAGCAACCAACTCTAACACAGACAAATAAGTGGTCTTGATCCCCAGGTTTCACAGAAAAAGTAATTTAGAATGGAAGGAACCTTTGGCGGTCAGCTGGCCCCAAACACACACACACTCTCTGGAAGAAGGACCACCTTCAAAAGAATTTTCAGAGATATTTCCTATGTAAAAAACAAGAAATGAGAGAAGAGATACAGGGCTCTATCCCCTGTAAGCTTGTTTGTGGAAAGAAGGAACAAAGGGAAAAAAAAGTAGTAAAATATAAAACACAACATCTGTGAAAAGGAAGCTAAGTTACCAGTGAATGATAAGGTAAGCCAAGTCAAGAGACACGGAAACTGTCTCGCTCAAGGGAAAGAAAGGGCTTTTTATTATGATTATTTCTTGAAACTGTTCCTAGGATTACAATTCTCAAGTTCTCTCCCTGAGATAGTGAAGACAGTTATGAAAAGTAAGCCTCCAAAAAATGATTAAGTTGAATCAGTCTTATGATTACACTATAGTATTTACCCTCCAGGCAGTGCATTTGAGATCACAGCAAATGAGGCATAAACAAAGATCATGAGCATGTTAAACAAAAAGCAGTACCAAAATTTTCCCTTCTATACTACTAATTGAAAACAGGTGCAGTCTTTATTATTCAATCATGAAAAAGTCATAATGAGAAAAGAACACTCCTTGCAAGCGAGGAACAGAAATCCTTTCATAATTATGCTCCATTCAGCAACCACTGACTTAGAAGACAAAAAAAAAGGAAAAGAACAATAGCGGGGTCTTTAAAAGGAGTAATTTTACATTAGAGCCATTGATTTCATCAAGATATCTATGATTATTACCACTCCCATCGCTACACTGTTCAATGCAGTACAGTCTCACATTTAAGTCTGGCATCCCAACTTACAATGAAAGGTGTAACAGAGAAATAGATCTGACTCAATGCTTACAGCACCGACCCCAAAGAACCTCAAGATACAGAAGAACCCTCTGGTAAAACTGCACTAAGCACAAATTAGAAATATAAGATATTAATCTTTAAAGAAGAGGACAGATGGGAAGCGCTGAGAACAGATGCAGACAACTTCTTTTGTCAAGGCTGGTGGTCAGAAAGCTGCAGTTTTGAAGATGTGAGAGCAAGGGTTGCACAAAGCATCTTACAGATTCTAACAGAGACAATATTCAAGAATTAAGCTTGAATAGAAGATCTAGATAGAGTTTCTGTTTTCCAGACCACCTTGTTCTCTTAATAAACAGACCTTCCCCTTGTACAAAAATCAAACAACTACTGCAGGACTCTTAATAATCCATCAGAATTTTAAAGGCCATTTCCAGAAAAACGGAATGCTCAACTATTGCACCACTAAGTAAGAAATTAACAGTATCAGCTTATTCCTAGAGCACAGACTTTAAGAACGTCAATGTGTCACCGACATTGAGAAGAGCTAGTAATTGCCTTTTCACCACCTTAATATTATATTACAACATTCTTTCTTTGACCAGTCATCATACTGCTCTGCACTGGAGACGAGGTGGCAGAGGAAGAAGCACACAAGTTACAGAACATGGACAGAAAGGGCATTTACACATAACAAGTACAAAAATACCATCTGCATAAAAACAATCAGAATGGCATTTTCTGCCGTTAGTTGAATGCCTACCTGGCTGACTGTACTGATCTTCGTAAGCATCCAGCCAATAAAATCTTAAGACTTGATCATCATTTTCCCCATTCACAAGTGGAAGGAGATTGGGGTCCAGCTGAACATCTGTCACCACCAGATCAGCTTCATCCTCATCAACTCTGTCCCAACATGAGACATCTGGGAGAGAGTAACTCCTGCAGGTTTTGAAGAAGAAGAAACACAAGAAATAAAGTTGTCTTTGCCACTGTTTCTCCTTTTTTCACATCTATATTCTCACACCTTTTGTTACTCTTTTCACTACCAAGAAACATCCCAAGCAATCATGTTTCCTCAGACTTCTTCTGAAAAGAAGGATGGAGCAACAAAAGAGAGAAACCCACATACAAGTACGGTTCTCATTACACAATACACAACCTTTAAAGTCACACACCTGGAATTTCAGCCTTGTTCATTCTAGCCTTTGCATAAGTAAATCCATCCAACTGTAAAAGTTGCTCATTGGGAACAGATTCTTTCAACAAAACTACCTTCAGAGTCACTAAGTATTTAAGCCTTCAAATATTTTACAATTTAAAGTTTTGGAAAAATACAAGTCAAGATTTTTCCAAACAATCAAGAAAAAAACAGCAAAAAGAAACACTTCTCTTCTATTTCCAAAGATGTGATCACCATGTTAAACTACTTTTAGCTACAATAATTTTAACTACTATTTATGTTATGAAATTCCTTCTCGGTTGCTTAGCATAAGCATCTTTAGCAAATTCCTCACTTCTGCTTGTTGGCATCAAAGTGTATTCATACCCAAATTAAGTCACCTCAGTGTACTGAAATATATTATGTTGTTACGTGCTGAATCCCAAAAACATTAAGTATTTCTCAATAAAGTAGCTATCAGTATGTTCAACATAACCATTTTTAAGGTCACAACATAAAAAATCGCATTGGATTGTCACTGTCTATATCACAACTGTGCTATTGGCAAAAGACAAACACAAAGATGAATCTAAAGCTTGAAGATATTGAAAAGGCTACTTGCTAGGAGTTAAAAAAACAAAAACAGAGAGATTCTTACAAGACAGATGTCTCTTTCTTCTCAGCTTCCAGATGCTCTGTCTCTTTCTTTTCAGCTTCCTTGTCTCTTTTCAAGCTTTCAGCTGCCTCAGGTATAGTTCCCACAAGCTCTGCTTCCATAGGTTCATCAAAGTCCTCCTCATCAAAATCCATCACTCCCTGATCATCATCTGGAAGCGTTACACAGAACTAAAGGCTTGAACCATTAAAATGACACACTGCATACAACATCTGTGCGTGCAGACTGCAAACCATGCACATGAATGTTAACACACAGCATTAATATACAAACAGAATATCACAATCAAGTTATCTAAACAGCTAACTAGAAAGTGTTTTAACACTAATACGCCATATTGAAAGAGTTTCCAGAAGTTGGGTTTTGATTTCTTTTCAATACCTTCAATAGCTTTTTCTTCCATTGCCTTCACTATCCTCCCGTTTTCTATCGCTTTTTGCGCATACTTGGTGTCTTCATTCTCTTCAGAGGCTATGACAGATTTTGTTGTGTAATTGGGATGTTTAGGATGAAATGAAACTGGAGGAAGAGCTTCTTTTCTAAGATGAGCAGGAGCTTTCTTCGATATAAGGGTGATTACCTGAAAAGCATTTTAGACATAAGTTTAAAAAATGTCTCTTAAGAGCACAAAAGGGAAAAAAGAAAAAAAAAAAAAAAACTAGTGCTTGCTATCTGTAGAACTAGTAACCAGGCTAGAGGGAAAGCTCCTCATATTCTGCAGCATGACAGCTAGAACTTCTCAAGAGTAAGCTTCCAATTCTCTAGCACCATTTCCACTGTTATGTGTTCCTTCTATAGTTATAAAAAGCAGTTTACAACTGGCCATAGCTGACATCTAGTTATTTTCACTATTCTCCCACATAGTATGTCCCCATTACTAAATTAAAATCTCCATCTGTGTCAACAGAGTTATGTGACAATACACATCAGGCAAGGACAGGGCCTGGAAGAACTAGGGAAGGCCAATAAGGCACTTGACACCTGTTTGGGTCAGTAATGAGTTCAAGCTGTTTGCAGGACTCCACAGGACTAGAGAGCAGAGTGACTCTTCATGACAGAAAGAGTGAGGAATACACTGCATTTCAACACCAGCTGCAAGCCTGAACTCTAAGATGCCATACATAGAGCACAGCAGCTACAGAACCTCTTCTAACAGAAGATGCGTATTACACAGTCTTCACCATGACCAACAACAGGTCTGCGCATCTACTGGCCCTTAACCTGCACCAAGGCCCCATTTCTCTATGTTCAGGGAAGGCTGTTGTTTACAGATACAGAATTTAGAGCTGCACACAACCATTTCTAGGGTTTTAATCTCAGTTCAACTACTTCAACAGTGGTCGAAATTCAGCCCATCCCTAGCCTTAAACACAAGTCAACATTATCTAATACACCCTTAATAACAAGGATTTTGCTAGCTCAGCCAGATGAATTTATTCGTATTTCTACTTCTGCTCTTGCCTTCTGGAATAGAAAGACACTGCCATCTTGCTCTTCCACAATCATTTATTTTCTAAGGCTGTACTCTTCATCTCTTTCTCTGCCTAAATCTCCAGCTCCTCCTCTTAGGACTACAGAAGCTATCACCAGAACTCTCTGCCAGGGAATTCATTTCTTTCTTACTTCCTACAAAAGTGACTTCTCTTTTGCACCACAGAGACACAGACCCTCTCTTACTGTATCTCCCATCTTTTTAAATTACTCCTAGATTCCAACAGCTGTTGAAATAAGCACCAGTAGTGACTATTTGCAACATAAGAATTGATTTCAGTACTACAAAGGTTTTAGCTCTTGCATTTTAATGGCAAATCAGATTTACTTACTCTATCCCATTTGTTCTCTACAGACTCCTATCAAGTATCTCACTGTATCACCAGCTACAAAGCCCTTCCCATTTACCAGAACCCTTATCAAAACAGTAGCCTTCCAACCACAGCCTGTCCCTCCTTTCACTCCCAGTCTTTTATTTATTAACAGGAAGAAGAAGAAAAAAAGCATGACATTACACAATAACGTTGCTAAGGAAGCTAATGAGAAAAGTAATTTCAAGAAGTAGAAATAAAAAAATAACAGTATTAACCAAAACAGATTAATAATTAGCACTGAGAATTTTTAAATACTTCACCTTAGGAGTTTGGGGCTGTACAGAGAAAGGGTTCAGCGGCACTCCAGCAGATCTTTTCTTTTTCAGCATTATAATCGGTGGTGGGCTTAACTGAACAGTCTGAATATTGAAAGAAAAGAGACAGTGACACAATGGAGAGGGGTTGTTTAGTATTATCTTTTGCCCTGGTTCGTAACATTTTCCATTAAAGAGGAAGAAGGCCACTGATACTGCTCATTCATCAAGCAAACTTCCAGATAAACAAACTCAGCTATGTAAAAAGAAAAACTTATCCAGGTAATCAACCCATGAGGAAAGACACTAGATTTTTTTTGGTAAACTTTGAGAGAATTATTGTCATCAGTAATTGAAACAGTTTCCAAACAGTGGGCACTTCAGTAGCCAACCACACCTTTAATGCCCAAGTATCAGAGCAGGTGGTGGGATGCTCTGCACCTCTGCTAAAACAGCAGCATTAAGCACACAAGCCTTAAAGGCAGTAGTAGCTTTTAAGCAGTCATATTAGAGAAAAAAACATTTAAACATATTTTTAAGCACAGTTATTTTATACTCATCCTTATCAACCGATAATAACAAAATAAAATGTTAGAAAATAAACAAGGACAAAACAACAGCTATTATTTAAATAGAACCCATAGTGTAGCGGAAATAATGCTAATAATTACTTAATGTTCCACAAAATTTGACAGTGTTAAAATGCATTTGCTTAATGATTTGAGGGTTTTGATGGCCTAAGATATTGCAACTCTCCATCAGATGCCACGGGGAGGAGTAAAATTGTCAGAAAGCCAATCAAAACATTAGCAAAAATCAAGAGAACAACTTTATACTGGAATATACATAGCCATCTTATTGCTCTGAAAAAAACACAATACGCTTATTATGATAGAGTATCTTTTAGTTCAGTATCTCACCACAACAGCAGTTTCACTGTTTGCAGGTGAGCAATTCTTTCAGTTTTAAGCAATCCTGCTAAGGGGCATCAACTCATTGAAAACTCAGTGACGATCAGGAATGGCTTCATTTGAAGCAGCCCAATCCTGGCTGCTGTAGCAGCCATCCCGCGCTCAGTTCAGAGGAAGTAATCGTCTGGTTCCCTGTAGCAAACCACAGAAAGCAGGAGGCAGACAGCTCAGACTGTCATCTGCCAGAACAGTCCTCCCTCGTCTCCTCTGGTGCACCCAAACACGCCAGATGGAAATACTCCACAGTATACCGATGGAGCACGGTGATACGCACGTAGGGTACACACTATCCAGATGCATGTGAGTTCTGTTTCAGCCCAACCTGAC
This sequence comes from Penelope pileata, assembly GCA_013396635.1. Classification (NCBI taxonomy): domain Eukaryota; kingdom Metazoa; phylum Chordata; class Aves; order Galliformes; family Cracidae; genus Penelope; species Penelope pileata. Next base: position 671,797 of record WBMW01000255.1, read on the forward strand.
TGAAACCTAGGAAGCTGCACTAGCACAGGTTCTAGGTCACATTATAAACTGTCCCCAACCAAGACATGTTAGTTTTGGCTTACCAAACCAATGCAGTCATGCAACTTCTGCGTGGCGGAAACAACAGGCAGGTAGGCTGCATGCATACATGGAATATATCAAGCAGACGTGCTATGGTAGATACTGATCTCAGATGGTCTGGTTTTAGGAAGAATTTTGTTTTCTTTATATGTTCCACAGCAAGAAAAATAAATGGATTAAGGTGCATCATACTTATATACTTACTTCAGCATTTAGATCTTGAAGGATATCCCCTAGTAAATCATCCTTTGACAGGTCCACAGTTTTCTGCAAGACAACAGTTTAGCCAAACAGTTCTTAGCTATGCATGCAAACCCAGTCAGGAGACTAGCAGCAAATGGCTAAAGAATTTCTACAAAACACAGTTTCAGGAATACACTATACACAAGAACTCCTGTTAGGAGCTAGACACAAGAAACTGACATAAATCCTTGTTCTACCCCACCCCCACAAAAACAGTATAAACAAATTAAAAAAATCTTTAAACTTCAAGATGCAGTAACTTACATCTGTGTTTTTCTTCCCAGCACTGGCCATAAACATGGATTTAATTGTGTTTGGCTTTGACACCACAGATTTTCTCACATTCTTTTTATCAGCTGTAGATGTTTTGCCACCTTTCCCTACAGAAAAACATAAAATTAGCCATTTCTACATCAAAGGGTTAATGTTCAGGTGTCCAGTTATTGGTGGGAACACACAGCTGAAGCAACCCACTTCTTCCACCTTTCCACTGCTGGCTGAAATGAAGCCTAATAGTCTTTTGTTTGCTTCCAGCTTTCTAATGGCTGTCATACACAAAAAAGTAAGCAAAACTCTATCAACATCATTTCCCTCCTAGTCACATCAGGGATGATCTCCGCATCCACACAAGTCCACACTCCAGAAAAAGGACAAAGATACGTCACACAGAAGAATCTGCAGAAAAGAAACAGGCATCCAGGCGCTAGGCCTGGATTCTCAACATCAGGTTTCACTAAGATCACAAAAGCTGGCACAACCATTTGGTCCCAGATCCATAAATGCATGTAAGAATTTTAGTGGTGAGAGAGACCATGCATCCTTCAGACACTGGCTTTGGAAGGCAAGAACATTCCCCAGACGCATTTCTTGCAGATTTGAATATATATCCCATACAAGACGCAAAAAAATTGCCCTGGTAGCACAGAAGTAGTTAGAGGTGATTTGACCTCAGTTTGTGGGCCACTGTGTCTCCTGCATCACGGAGACCAAACAAAATCCACGGTCACAGCCATCGAACAACCTGGCTCCAAGCAGCATGCCCTTTGGCCACATTCACCACATTCTGATACCAAAAAGTTCCCATTTTAAAAGCAGCTGGAAGACTTTCTACAGCGGTTTAGTTCAACCTACCTTTCTTACCAGAATCAAGAACATCATCATCTAGATCTTCATCAAAGATCTCCCTTCCATCTTCTACATATCCTATCCCATCTGTACAAAACCAAAATGTTAAATATTGACATTTCCAATTCTGTTTTGTGACACCTCAACATATCTTCATCATCCAAAGTTTCACATAAACACCTTTTTCCTTTAATATAGAGCAAGTGATGTAAATGCAAATGTTAAAACCCACAGCACTCTCACCTGCATCTTCTATTAGATTAAATATATTATTATTACTTAATTAGAAATTACCAATTACAGTACTTCTTTTTAATGTTATAATGCTGATAACTGGAAATAAAATTTCAAAAACAGTTATTAATGGAAAAATACTTTCACTACCATCTTAATACAGTACTATGAGAACAATGCATGACTCATTTCCATTTAAAAGTTTTTTTTCTTTTTTTTTTTTTTTTTTAAATCTACTAAAATGGTTCTAGGAATGCGCTGAACTATGACTTACCTCAACACATGAGCATTATGAAACCCAACTGATTATAACACTATAATCAAAATAACCCTCCAAACAAATCTTAGCTTACCATCATCAACAATCCAGTCATCATCCTGACGTTCTCTGACCATCTTGGAGTATTGGTCCTCGTCTACTTCATCGTATACACCCGTGAACTCCTCAACCTACAGTTAAAGAACACTGATGATTAACAGTTCTCATGCCATTACTTATTCACACAGGTTGTCAGTGAGAATACAGAAGTTCCCAGGGACTGCAACCTTCCTGGACTGATGCATTATTCACATCTAGTAAGCACAGTTATTCACTCAGGTTAAATTTCTGTTTTTGGCAGTGACAAAAGAACAGTTACCAGTTTTTAAAATTAGCACGATACTGAATCTACTGAAACGCCAATGGAGGCTTCATCTGAACTCGATACACTTCATTGCCCATTTCTCACCATAAACATAAAATAACAAATAAATCCTAACAATGCAGAGCTCTGATGTTCTGCTCTACTCCTAAGCACCAAGATGAGCTCAATGGAAAGGAAGATGATGTGCTGAAGGATAATGCTGAAGATGCTCTTCTGTGCCTCAGAATGAATTTGCATCTTAATGGTCTACGCATTTCAGACTTCTTCAGACCTATGCACCTCAATGTGGAAGTCACAGCGTTAGAATTAATTGGACAGTATCAAGGTCACACTGCCAGATTTTGGCTGCATCAGCTGAATACTTGTATTCTGTTTTCTTTGTGGAAACAGTACCAATATTAGTGGATTTCAGTCACATAAAGCTTTGAAATTCAGTTGAAGTTTTAAAAAAGTTATCCCTATCACAGCATTAACTCAAGTGATTAAAGGCTGTTCCTTCACTGTGGGATGGTTTCCAAGCAAACATGGTGCGTGCTTGACTCGCAATTAGTAAAGTTGCTTCTGTTTTGAAAACAGAAAAAAAAAATAAGTGATGTCAGAACACAGCGAGACAGTTATGTCCTGAAACGCATGCACTATTAAAAGAGGTAAGCTGTGCTGGAAGGCAGACTTTGTTTCTCATGATTTGGGGATTTGCACAGAGGGTAGTTAAGCGTCTCAGCTCACATGAACTTTTTAGCAAAGAGAAGAGAGGGGGGAATCTTCACCTCGTATTTCACTTTTTCCCCAGCTTTGGCTTTTTTCAGACGTTCCAGGGCTTCTTGCTGACCTCTCTTAGACTTCCTCTCGCGCCTGGAGCGCGATGCCGCAAAGCCTCCAGGCTCAGCCATGGCTGAAACGGATCGAAGGGAGAGCACTGAGTCCATCACTGCGCTGCCGCCCCCGGCTCTCAGCGCTTTGCCTAAACCCGGAGCAGAGCCCCGGCCCGCCCCTGGCCGCCAGCCCGGGGCTGTGCAGGGAGCGGAGGGGCAGCGGGCCCGGCCGGCACAGCCCCGGTGCCGGCAGCTCCGGAGGGCACCGAGGGAGCAGCGCGGAGCCGTGCAGAGCAGCTCCCGGGTGCCGGCTGCCTCCCCGTCCGAAGGGCCCCCCCAGCATCTCCTCGGCAGCTCCCAGCCCGTTACCCCGCGGTCTCCATGACGACTCGGAGCAGGCAGCAGCGGCCGGGCCCGCGGTGCCGCAGAGCAGCGCTGCTCCTCGCGCCGGCGTTCGGCGCTGGGGAGCGGGGCAGGACCCGGGCACACCGGCAGTGCCGACCCCTGGGGGCCTGCGGCCGCTCCTAACGCACCCCACCCCCCGGCAGCACC